>FAPP01001815.1:3955-15260 GCA_001485965.1 Heliconius ismenius | reverse complement strand
TTCTCCGCTTTGGTGTCGAGGCAAAGCGCGGCGTTGAATTCTGTCACTCAACAAGCAATGCCTCCAAAATTCAGCAGAAAGTGCTGAACAGAGCAGAGAATAACAAAAAAAAACGAGTAGTAAATCACTCTATTTTACAATTTCTGTCAATTTATTGTTATTTTTTGTTGTTTATTTATTTACAATGAGCAATCATGAAATCATGGTTTTATTTGAAATTAACATTTTTACCACATTTAAAGATTTGATGATTATTTTATAATAAACAAAATAAAAAAGGAAAAATAAAAGTCAGTAAATATTTAGGTACTCAATGTTTTATTAATATTATACTCACAATCTAAGAAGTGTATAGTTTTAACTACTGAATAAATTATAATCTGGTAATCTCTATCAAAGATTAGTATAATACCACCATTTTATCTCATCGTATCGAAAAATACAAAAAAAATATTGTTAATAAAAAGATTAATTTCTTCACAACAAAATGAAAAATCTCATTCGGTATAATATATTGTGCTGTGGAAAAATTATTTATATTCAATATTAAAAGTATTTTGGTTTTGTGCATTAGCAATAGTTTTTAGTCTATCTAAAATACACTTATTATTTAGCTTGCAGGTAAATATATAGTTATAGTTAAGTTTATACATTTTATTTACACAAATTTATATACAAAACTAACAGATCTTTAAAAAAAAAGACTATAGCGCTACATATATTTAAATTATTCAACTAGTGGTAATCACATATAACCGTTAAAGTAAATAAGCAATTAAATAGGAAAAATAAGCGGTGTTGTAAAATCAAACGTTTTCACTATTAAACTAAATACAATTTAATTTTACACATTTGTGGATAAATCACAAGAAACTGGCAGCACCTTATTCTATATATTACACTTTGCCCACCTATAACAAACACTTAATTTCCAAAGCAAAAACCATCTAAAAGGTAACTTATCTTACATAATATTATTTAGTTTAATTAAAGTTGTTCGCATTTATTAAAATACACTTTAATTCCGGCATTAAATGTTAATACTTGATAAAATACATTAGAAATACTTAGCATGTACCACGATAAGGCGATATTGAATGAATAAAATCACATCACTTGTTTTTTTTTTAATATAAATACTAATTGTCTCTAAACGTTTTATTACATCTGTGTAAATGTCAATGTCACTTGAACGGCACTAAATGTCACTTGATTTTATTATATGTTGCCATATTTCAAGAACAGAATAAAACATATTATTTATTTATTTTTGATAAAAGGGTATGTAGAGTCTATTTTCTCCGTGCGAGTGTTAGAGATGGCACTAGGGGGAGGGAGGGAGACTGTCGTCACTCTCCAAATAAGTGACGTAATTGTCCTCCCCGTGTGGTCGCGGTGGTGGCAACGAAGGTATGTCGTAGCCGTGCATCTGAAAATATAAGGGAGAGTATAATATTTAATTTATTTTTTCTTAAGAAAACAATATATTAAAAGAGAATTATTATATAAATTATTTAGGGTTATTATCATTAGGATAGGATTTATCCTATCCTAATGATAATAATGAAATTCTTTAGAATTACTATATCAACAAAAAATAGTGAATACATAAACAAATGATTGAATGAGTTTAGGTCATGTAACTATCTAAACAAAGTAAATTGTGGTGTTTAAATATGTGGGTGTGAAGTAAATAAATAAATAAAAATAAAAACAACGAATTTTTTTTAAATAGTTTGATAATAACGTATGAGCATTTGTTATGAGCATGAGAGTCAAGAGGCGTGGGTTCGAATCCCGCTATGTTCAAATTTTCATACGGTTATAAAAAAACATTTTTTCATAGTATAAAATAATCGACAAATATAATAAAAATTAAGCTGACCGCTGTGTGTACATGTAACATATATGATTTCACATGCTATTGGACGGGGGCATTTATTAGTTATTTGTCTGTTGGTCTGTGCATACACGAACCTGATTGACGAGCTGTTGGAAGGCGGCCGAGTGTTGCGGGGCGCGGTCGAGGTCGGCGTGCAGCGCAAAGTCGGAGAGCGCCTTCCAGGGCGGCTGGTAGGCGGTCACCTCCAACGCCAGCGAGCCCGCCTCGTGCCGCACCGGCGACCCCGCCACTAGCGGCACGCCCATCGACATGTAGCCCAGGCGCCGGCCTTCCTGCACCATACCCTATAGTTGCTTATGCTTGCTTAATGTGTATATATTACACGTCCTACTAATATTGTAAATATTAAAATTTGTTAAATGAATGTTTATTCAACTTTCACGCAAAAACTACTGAACGGATTTAGATAAAGTTAACTGTAATATAGCTTACATGTCAGAACAACTTATGGTAAAATTAATAAATTTAATAATAAAACTAGGTGGGCTAAATCACATGTGGATCGTTAGTGTACCCATATGCCCATGCCCATATTATTATAGTATTTTTACTTGATACTATTAAAGAATAATTTCAAAATCAACTAAGTAAAAGCTTTGCCACTTTCGTATCATATATTTCATATTTTATTCGTATTTCACCACTAACTATGTATTTATAAATAATCACCTTCTCTTGTTGCATTTGCATCTTGAGTTGTATTGTCTTCTTTTTGTCCTTACATCGTTTGTTTTGGAACCAAACTCTGATGACTCTCGGACTGAGGCCCGTCATTTCTACTAATTGTTCTTTCATTAAAGCATCGGGTCGTGGATTCGCTGCGTAGCATGTTCTAGAAAGAATAGAAACATGTATTTATTTATTATTAATATTTTTTTATTTTACTAATCTAAGCCAGAGATGCTAGTCGTGCGCAGTGGCTGTGACTGTGAACGCAACAGGTGTGGGTTCGATTTCCACTGACGTATGCAGCAGGGGATACAGCGTGACGCTAAAAAAATAATCTAAGCAAAAATTGAAGAATTTATTGGTTCAATTCCCACTTGAGAAGAGAATGAAATATTTTCATTTCCTCGCTTACTAACTGTTGAGTTCCAATTCAGTTTATCAGTCAAAAAATTATTGAAAAAAAACAAAATATGTCACAATTTTATGCAAATTAAAAAAATAATAATAATAATATTGTCATCTTTTTTTAAATTCACAGAAAGATAATATTTTTTCCTTCATTCTCTTTTTGCATTGATGGAAACAACCTCAACCTGGTGGAATAGTAGGATAAATGTTAAAAGATTTCAACTTCTTTTAATAAATAAGCAAATTGTGCAAATTATGGATTTTAGAATATCAACTAATTAGAAGTTATTATTTTTTATAGTTTTTATCTAGCAATAAAAATAAATCACCTGACTCAATTATTGAACTTATGTTAAAATTACCTAATTAATGCAAAATTTATCATATTAGCAACACTCGTGTTTTAATTGAGAAAAAGTATATCATTGTAAATCATTATTCATATTTTAACCTAATTTTATTTAACATTTTAATTCGTCGAGCATTTTGAGTCTTTGTAAAAAAGGAGGTTATTTTGTAAATATTCAATGTTTTTTAATATGCTACGGAAAATGATATTTATAGATAATGCATTCGTATGTAATAGCTCGAAAAATTCGGCGGAAAGTGGGTAAAGGAGTGTGTCTTAACATTAGGTTCCCTGTCTACCCTGCTGTCAGAAGTATTTTGTACGCAATTTCTAAGCAATGTAATTTTTATTTGCAATTGAATGATTTTATTTGTTAATTTTACTTCCATTCCCATAATCACAATCAATATAGCTTACCTAAGGGTATGTAATTGTTTCTCGTTGAGTACAGTGCGTACTCTAGTGGGCTTGCCGTCGGCGGCGGCTCCGGGACGCGCTCGACCGCTCTTATGTGAGCCGGATTCACTGCCGGAATCTGAAATTATATGGTTATTTTAAATTAAGTATTAAATACAATGACAGTTTTTAAATAATATTACATTAATATGAATTAATTTAAGAATCAATAAAAAAATATCTAGTGTTAAGTTAGTTTGTTTTTCACTTTCCGTTCATTTAGAGACAAGTTTCTCAACAACCAACCGAATTAACTGTATAAACTAAGTGATTTATTCCAATAGAGGCCTAGAAGTTGTAGTGTACCCGAAACTTCAAAATTTCTTTAAAATGCCAGAGATTTATAAAATACATATATCTAGTACATTATATGTAAATAAGATATTCATTATTGCATTGTAACTATACATTTGTATTTGATTTTTTGTAACAACCTCGAGATATGAATTAAAAATTATATTATACTTATCAGATAAGTGAATGATTAATATAACATTCTCATTCAGTATATTAATACTACCTGTAAATGTCATCAGATGTGTACAGATAATTTGGTACCGAGATGACATGGACATGGAAGATATGAAAGGAAAGAGCTTTTTTTTTAATTCCAAAGCTTTTTTGTTTATGATTAGAATTTTTTGAGTCTTTCTATTTATAAGTATATCTATAAATAGGTAGATAGTACATTGTCAAAAAATGGTCGTTGTTATTTTTTTTTTATTTTTGGAAAAATCAATATTCTTGGAAATTATTTAACATTTTTTAACAGTTGTTTTCTGTACAGTATATTTGAGGAGTCCTGGCCGCTTGAAGAGTCTTGCAAGTGGCTGCGTAGACTTGATTTTTGACATGTCTTATTACTTTTACTATTTGCTTCCCGAGTCCGCATCTAGGTTAGATTTTCTGAACTTTTGCAATTAGCAAATTTAAATCGTTCATTTTAAGTCATTTTATGCTTGTTTTCCCTAAATTATTTAAAAGACACTAATTAATTTGATATTTAATTATAATAGGAAATTCGAAAATATTTTCTAAAAAGAATTGAATATTAATTTCTTATAGGTACTGATAGATCGACGAGGGATTGGTAAAATCGCGTTGTAAGCAATATGAGTCAGACTAACGAAGTTATCTATAAGACATCAAAAATACGCCACTTCAAAGTTTGATATCTCTACAATAAAGATATCACATACAATTATCACATACCTAGATCTAATATCGCGAAATTACATATTTTTAGCTTCACTCTGTATCCAGTAATAGGATAGAATTAGGAAACTAGTGTTAAGACACTTTAGGTTCCTTCCGTTCTCTACTTTCAGTTAAATTTTTGAGGCTCTATGTGTTGAGTGGCGGAACTCAACGCCACGCTTTTGCCTGGTTACCAGAGCGAAGAAATAAAAAATATTTCATTTCCTTGAATGTCTCGCACGCTTGGGCCTAACTATAGCTATGGGAAAAAGTGTGAAGCTTCTTTAACCAGCCACTAGCGATACAAATGCCTTGTCAGCCCCAACAGAGACATAGAAGGGGTAAGTGAAGCTAATCTCTGGGATCTGCACCAAATCCTCATTTCACACCCGAGTATAAGCTCTCGCTGGACATCAAAGTCAGTAATTTTCCTTAATTATTGTCAATTGTCATACGTAGGTACCTACTCTAATAGATTTGCGTAGCTATATGCGTATTCGTATGGAGATATAATATTTGACTTTTGAATATAAAATTCTTTAAAAAAGAGTCGAATTCAGATAATTTTTCACTATTTCCCCTAAATATTAAAATCCATACATGTCATCTATTTCATCTACCCATACCTTCATACATGCTCTATTCCTCATATAGCAGGGTATACAGAGAAAACAAAGTGTTAAGACATTCCGTTCACCGTAATTCCCACATCACCCGAAATAGATATATTACGTCTTTAATTGCGGAACTTAACGCCGCGCTCTTTATTGCCTGACAAAATATTTAAATAATATAAGTAATGACCAAACCCCACACAAATTACCCCATAATCAAGGTAAGTGTAAACTGGCAACCCCAACGGTCAGTCCCATAATCCCATACAGATCCCCGTTTACACATTCCCTATCACGATCCACGGACGCTCAGAAATGCATAAAGGAGTTATTAGGATAATATTAACGCAAGCTTAGTCTAGTGTGAAATAATAATTATTGTTATTGTTTGTATTAAATATTCCATTTTTGTTTTTATTTTCATTAGGACTTCTAAAATTGTGCATTGCTTTTTCGATATACTTAGAGTCATTTTGTCATATTGAATGTCGTAATTATATTTGAGCTACATTTAATTACCTATATAAATGCTACATTAGTTTTTACGTTTTACACTAAATAAGATATTCTCATTGAGTTTATTAACTTCATTACTCAGATCCCGATAGAGCAAAGGGCGAACCCAACACAACATTTCGTGTTTAAAGTCGCAAGCTTGTGCCCATGCGATATGACGACCACATTATCTCAAAATATTTAATGTTTATAATAAAAACTAGTTAACACCAATATTCCTAGTACTAGGGCTCCCAAGGTCAAATTTAGGCCACGCAACATAATTACTAGATAAAAGACATTCGAATTTTCACGCGGCGAATTAAAGCCAGCGGCGGCTTTGTCGGCAAAGTTCAAAGGGAGATAAGGCACGGTGGACACAACAGGTAATGATTGTGAAAAAATGTGATTCAATGGAATTTATTGGGTGCATACATTTTATTCAAGCTGTTTGACTTTGTTTTTTTTTTGGTCAGGTTCTATAGGATCTGGATGTAGGTTCGATTTTAATTGACTCAAAAAATGTAATTATTAAATAGTTTTATATCTATTTCATAATTGAGGTGAGTGAAAGAGTAATAAAATATTAATTAAGATATTTTTTTTTAAAAACAATCTTTCTAGATTTTTTATATTGTATTGTATTTTATAAAGCAAGTTCTTTCATTTGATACCTAATTTAGGTGGATTACGCAAAAACTTGTAAGCCCCAATTTTTTGTGGTGGCCATTTTGGATTAACAGTAATATTAATTATTATGTAATTTCATTGTTATCAAAATCGAAATTGTAATCAAAATTTCAACCCAATCGGGCACTGGGTAGTAGACCAAATTGGGCTTGCCAAATTTTACATGAACTAAGACGTATTAACGCAGCAAGTTTAGTGTAGGCAGAGGAAGCCTGGGAACCAACTGGAATAACACTCAGCTCCCATACTTAACAAACAAACTTGATCTTTTCAGACACCTTCAAATAAAATATTTCAAATACAAATATTTTATGAATTAAAATCGGACCTACAGCCTACGCTTTTACACGGACATTCACCAATTATGCCACGATAAAATCAATTTTAAAATTATCATCAATCAATTTTTTTAGCTATGGTTGTAGTTCAGTAAATTAGTAACTCAAGGCGTTCAAATTTTTATATGTTTTCTAAATAAGTAGTAGAACTTAATTCATTAATAGCGCGGTGGCACAGCATATTACTGTAAACACTTATACTGTAAACACAACTGTTGTGAATTCGATTCCCACTTAGGAAAATGAATAATTTATTTTTTTCATTTCCTTGCTCTGGCAACAAGTCTACCACCACCCAACATGTAATGTCCAGAAATGAGTAGAAAGTTGTAAACAGAGAAACTAGAACTGATAACGCTACACGCTGTATAGCGAGCAACAAAAAAAAAATTGTTTGCATATATATTATTTTTAATATATTCTGCTAACTGTACGCGAAATCAAATCTTGAATCAGTGCGATAACAACTTTGATTTTGATATGGATATTCCTCATTACGCTTGTTCCGATAAAACCGGACACTCCATAGTCCGTACTGATAATGTTACTTTGATATTAATGATTTATTATATTATATTATATTATATTATTTTTTGGTTTACGCTTTTAAATTTTAAAAATAAACACAGGTACAAACTGTAAGTTAAGAGTATGCTTAACGTAGAACAAAGCGCAGCGTTAAGTTCTGCAATGTCTTGAAATGGAATGAAAATGTTTATGCATTTTGCAGAATAAGTAGGCTTGAGTAACACAAAGCGCGACGTTGAATGAGGAAAGTGGAGGACGGAGTGTCTTAACTTTACATTTGCTATACCCAACATTTTTATCTTTGGTTTGATTAACTGCATTCATATATTATTATATAATATATTTAACATCGTTACTTATTTTATAGATACGCACGTTAAATTAAAAAAAAAACAAAATGTAACATTTTCTTTAAAAATAATTTCAAATTTGAATATATCAAGTTTTATAAATATTTAAAAAAAATATATCTAAAGATATTAAAGATACTCGTATAATTAATATCTTTTGTGTTACCTGACATAGATCCTAATTCGTGCGGATGATGGGAGTTGTTGTTACTTAGTGTCGTGTTGTTGTTACTTTCCGCGTTCCCGCTGCTGCCGCTTGTGTTCGCTGTCTAAAGGAATAAATATATAATAACTATTATTTTAACACGTTAGGTAATTGTTGATTGATTCCGATTTATTATTTACCTTCACGCTGCATCCCGCAGATAGCAGGTTAGGCAGAGGGAAGGAATTTTCAAGACATTGCGTTTTGAATGGTGGAACTCAATATCGCGCTTTGTCTACCAGAGCCAGAAAATAAAAATAATTTACATATTATCAAATTAATCAAACTCACAACTGTAGACTTAGATGCTTCCTGCGCATACTAGGGTCTCTATTTTATTTAGGTCAATTAAAAATAGGATGAGGCGAATATCTTCTATTTTTGGATTATCGTTTTTTTTTTAATATCTCGTGAGATATTTATGAGGAATAGTAAATTAGATGCCATTATATTATTCTTGTTAAATGCAACAGTTGTGAATTGCATAAGCTTAAATTACCACTATTTAGATTTTTTAGCTGCTTTGCGTTTTTAAGACACATTTTAAAGAGTTTGATCTAAGACATGATATGAATGATATAAGATTAAGATCACAAAAAAACTAAGATCTTACTAACTGAATTCTTTATATCTAAATCTACATATCAGATTAAAAACAGGTGAAAAAAAAGAAATTGATTTAATAAAAAAACATACCTTTTCTAATACGTCATGGTCTTCTCTACAATATAAAGCACCTCCTTCTCTTAACGCGAATTCATCGCCTATAAAATAAGAAAAAAATAAAACTGAAAAAATTTATATTTTGAACAGGTCTTATTGTTTACTTTTTAATATAGTATTAATGTTTTAACTATATTTTATGGTTAATTTTAATGTATATTTTATCTTCGGAGGGGTAGGTAGAATCTAGGTATAACGCACACAGGTATATAGAAAGCATGTGAGTTTCTAGAGATTTTTTATAGAGGAGTCCTGACAGATATGTTAGTGTAAAGCTTTTTTTATTTTACAGAGTTAATTGGGGTGGGCACGGGCCATCTAGGCTATCTTTTTTCCCTTTATCTCTTTAAATTCACTTACCAGGTATTAATTGTCGTGCGCACGCACAGCATCTAAAACAGTCGATATGGTAGATCTTCGTTTTCGCTCGCATCACGAAGTCATTTTTACTAAAGGAGGCGCCGCATTTGTCGCATTTTGTACCAAATAACCTGTGGACAAGGAATTTGTTAATAAAATAATGTCATTAAAGTGGTTAGTTAAGAATTTTTTTATTGTGTATAATGGTTGTGGGTTCGATTCCTTTTCAGTTGTATGTTTATACATATGTTTACTTATTTTGTATGTAGGTATATGATTTCTCCGTTCTATTGTCACCCAGTGGATTGATCATCATAAATAAATATTACTCTTTTTCCATGAAAAAACACAAAACGAGCATTTATAAAAACATAATATAAATAAAATATATTTTAATTTAATTAGTGCATGCCGCTGTAATTAAACGAAATGTAAAGTGATTTGCCACTATATTTTACCTGGCCGTTGTGCAAAACCCGCTAACAGTGAGAAATATAAAAAAATAACAAAACAATCACAATTGAACCTTTTCATTCAAAAATAACGGGAACTCTAAACAAAAAAAAAAGATAATTTTAAAGTAAAACGCGAAATAAAACGTCCACAGAATAGACTATATTGTACCGACCCTACAGAAATACGTTTCTACCTATATATAAATATATAATACCTATAGACTATGCTTTTAGCGAGATTGCTAGGGTGGTAAGTGCCGGTCAATACTCGAAAATACGTTTACGGTATACCGCTTTCACGGTGTACGGAAATTCTTTTTTGTGCCCTTTTTTCTAAAGGGTTTTTAAGTTTAGTAAGTAGTAACTCTAAATGAATGTTTATAGTTATACTAGTGCATTGATAAATGTTGATGAACCGCGGCGTTGTTTTACGCGACCCGCCACAACAATACTATATCGAGAATGCTGGGAAAGTGGAGAATTTTGACTTTATATTATTGGAAGAGAGAGACTCTTTGTTTATAAGCAGCGAAGGACGTGTGACATAAAACGGTTAATAAACCGTTTTAGGTAAAGATGGAAATCCTTATATTCAAAATAGTTGATAGTTTAGTAGACAGTTTTTAGGGTTCCGTATCCAAAGGGTAAAAAGGGATATTGCTGAGACTTCGCTGTCTGTCTGACTATCCGTCTGTCACCAAGCTGTATCTAATGAACCGGGATAATTAGACAGTTTAAATTTTCACAGATTATGTAGCTGTTTGCCTCGTAATAAATATAGACTTCGTCTTTTTTAAGTAAATTTTAATCAAAATAAGTATATAAAAATCGAGTAATTTAATATCTATTTTTTATACAATCGGTGTACTCATTATGCTGTTTGATTTTATAATATCGTTGCAAAAGATTTTTTTCGACAGCAACAGTGGATCAGTACAAAAAACACACGTGCGGCTTTGGCTGCAACACCTGGAGCGCCGCCAGCAGGATGACACACCAGAGGAACCTAATGCGACACTTCCGTGGAAATGAAATTGCGGGAACATCACCTATAGTATAGACTAAACCCTATTTTGTAACCGATTACATTTTATTTAAATAATAATGATAAACAGTTTCTAATGTCTAAGTTGATACGATAATAATGATTATTCTTTTAATATTATCAAAGTATAATGTTTATTTTTACATTTCAGATTATAATGATAACTAGAAGTAAATAAATAAAAGTATTTTTTCTTATATTTTTAATAAGTAATAGAATTACCATATAGAATTGCCCAACTCTGTAACAGTTCCAACTAAACCTACGTAACAGAGTGACTTGCTACTTGCATAAGGAAAAAAACATTTTATGCATTAAAATTTATACGTAAATTATAAGTAGGTTATAAACAAATTTTCCTAACAAAACATATTTTTAAAAAAAATAAAAAAAATTGTAGAAGTAATAAGTGGCAATTTGAGAGACGTTAATAAAACTATAACTTAAATAAAACAATTATAAATGTAATTCCAGATAACTGAATATCTTAGTATGAATTTCCTCCAGAATTCGGCAGAAA
>FAPP01001804.1:0-21890 GCA_001485965.1 Heliconius ismenius | reverse complement strand
TGCTATATGCGGGGCACAGCGTGAAACTAATAAAATCGAACACACTATTCTCGAACTTCCGCCCGACATTCCTCTTAATAATCCTCTCCCACTGAAATAATTAATTCCATCGAATGTGGATCGTATCCACAACCGTCGCAGTCAGACGCTGTGACACTGATGCGCTACGATGACCACAAAAAATAGATATAATTATAAAGATATGATATAAATAAAACATATAGATTTATTTTTGTATATAATAATTTATTGCATACTTTTATATCTAGATGTATAAATCGCTCGCCGCCGACCGCTATACCTACCTTAACAATAATTAAAAAATTGGCATAAAATAAAAATATATCTCATTTTTTCTATATTCTGTTGAGGCACTATGTTTATGATACACACTTACACTAATTTAAGTAATTTTTCGTTAACATTTGTAAGTTTGCAGTCACCGCATGTTGCAGGTTCATAAACAATTCTTTTTTTTATTATTTCGCCTTAATTTCATATATACATTATATCCATGCTATTTTTAGAAAACGTATAAAAATTTGGACTCCTAATTTCAGGCTCTTGGAAACCCACCGCTAAGCGCAGCGCAGCACAGTTTCTTCTAATACACATGCTTGACGCGTATAGCGCAGTGGCCAGAACGCTTGGACGGTTTCCAAGAGGCGCGGGATTGAATCCTGGAACGTTCAAATTTTTTTACGTTTCCTAGAAAAAAAAATCTTAACCTTAGTGTGGAATAACACTAGAGATGTTAAAAATATATTCTGTCAACTTACTGTTAACTTGAAAACTAATTCTATTCCCGGCCATAAAATTCATATGAGCATCAACTATCAAGTAATATTGAGTATAATTCATAAACAAAAACAACTCTAAGATAGTATAAGTTATACGAGTGTGAAATTTTTTTGTCCGCGAATAACTCGAAAACCGGACGGAACTCAATGAAACTTGGTGTAAAATGGACTACTTTATTTATTCATTTATTTATTTGTTTCCTTTAGATATTTTAAAAACAGTAAAAATCAACTAACAAACGGCGACGCTGAAGCCACTCTCGCACTTTAAAACGAGAATGGATTGATACGTACACGGCAAGAGTTCTAGAATGATCCGTCACACTAATCTTTATTAAGCTATTATCACACAATAAGGCTATTTGATGAAGAACAGAAAGAGGTAGGACACTTGCCACGTGATGGTTCGCTAGGAATTGTCGTGATATATGTATTTGTGTTTTTGTGTTTTTGTGTTTTTGTGTATGTGTGTATGTTTGTGTTTTTGTGTATATTTTTGTGTGCGGGGGTCAGTCGGAGTCACTGCCGGACTCGGACAGGCACAGATCGTCGTTGAGCACGTCGGCTGATAACGCTGCGTTTGATACACCTTAAAAACAAAAATTATTTTAATATATAATCGTCATGGCCTTGGGGCACAAGCGTGCGACGGTTGTGAGTCCTTTCAGAGGAAGCAAAATATTTAATATTTTCATTTCCTCACTCTGGTAACGAGACAAAGCGCGGCGTTGAGTTCCACCACTCAACACGCAATGCCTCAAGAATTCGGCGGAAAGTGAAGAACGGAAGTGTCTTTAACGTAGAAAGTGAAACAAACATTCGTCCTCAATTGACAATGACTTCAATATATACGGTCGTGGTTAATGAAATCTATAGTTTTAATATTAAATATTCATATTAAATATATAATAATACGTCAAGTGTGAACTTTGTACTTGACTTTGTGTGTGAGTGAACTTAGTACTTTTTTACGTAATTCTGTGGACGGAGGAGTATGAAATTTGGCACAGTTATAATTTATATAGAGAAAATAATGCATAAAAAGATTTTAAAAAAGAAAAATAAAAAAAATGTATTTATAAAGTGACATAAACGTTAAAGGTCGTCTAGTATTAAATAAAGAAGTGTGTAAGACGTACCGTTAGACAGCGAGGGAAGGGCAGGGTGCGGCGGGGGCGGGTTGTGCGAGGTGCTATCGTCACTATCACTGCCACTGTCGTCACTATCACTGTCGCTGGACGAGCTGGACGAGCTGTCCTCTTGACGTGGTGCTTGCTGAAAAAATATATCATATAATATTATAAAATATGTAGGCATATTGTATATGAAGCCCGTTCGTTGAGACGACCGTGAAAACTCGATGGTAGCTGGTACTATTCCTGTCTGCGGGTGTAAATTATTTTCATTTCTTTGGTCTGGTGGCAAGACAAAGCGCGGCGTTCAGTTTCACGCAGTGATCAATACGGAATATCCTCAAAATTGCTCTGCCGACTGAGCTATATACGGAATATAGCGTAAATTTTAAATAGCCGAATTAAAAGGAAAATTAAATAAAAATTGAGGAAAATTTTTATTGTCATTATTTTGTAAGTAAAACGCTTAATGAAATTTCTTAAGATATTTTTTCATGGTATAATATATTCTTAACCATGCACAGCATAGAATAAAAAGAAACGTCAACGTCATTCCGTAGCTCTTTACTATTATATATTTCAAACATTACCTTAAAAGATCAAAAAAAGCAAACTGAAAAACGTAAATTATATACTTACAGCAACAGATGGAAGGGAAGATTGAGGAGTAGGTTGAGGAGGCGCGTGTCTTTGTGGAGGATGAGTATTATGGGTATTTTGGGTATTGTGGGTATTATGGGCATTATGGGTATTATGGGTATTATGGTTATTATGGGCATTATGGGTATTATGAGTATTATGGGTATTATGGTTATTTTGGGTATTATGGGAATAGGGTGGTGGGGCTGGGGGAGAGCGGGGAGGTGCCTCGTCAAAGCCGATCATAGGAAGGGACGCTAGAGTACTGTTGCCGCCTCCGGACCATCTGTGAAGAGAAAAAATAATACATTATTTACTTTACTTTAAGTTACATAGAAGCTAAGTTAACGAATTAAAAAACTACAATTTGGAAAGGAAATGGGAATGAAGTGTTTTAACTCTAAGTTCGCAGGTTCCCTCTGCTTATCCTGCTACGTTCGGAATACAGTGTGAAGTTAAAAAAGAAATAATTTAATACTTACGGTGCTTGCGGTGGCGATGTTTTCACCCTAGTAGGAGATCTAACCATATTCTGTGATTTAGGTGCATTATTGTTGAACCGATTTTGTGTATTCACTTGTACACCGCTTGGACCTATTAATAATAAAATATATAACATACATTATTAAAAAATAATTAAGTGTTATTACACACAAGAAAAAAAAAATTTTAATGCTTCACCCTCTTAAATTGCATAACATTAATTGTCATTGTGGCACTGCGTATTTCACGATAGTCATGGGCTCGATCCCACATCAGGGTAATATAAATTTATAAATAATATAAAGGGGTAATTCTATTTCCCCGCTATCGTAAAACATAGAGCTGTGTTGGGTTCCACCACACAACACACAATATCTCTGTTATGTACGGCAAAAAGTAAGAGCTATTTTACCTGTATTATTAGTACGTTTGTTTGTCGCAACTCTTGTACGCGAAGTTGAACGCTGTGTTGTATTCGTAAAGTCTGTTGTAACAGGCGTCAATGGTCTGGGCTTTTGGTTTGTTTCTTGTCTAAAAAACATATTGATTATTACCCAATGTTATTACTACTTAATACTTCATGTCAGTTTATAATGAAAACAAACAAAAAAAGTTAGTTTGTTTGAAAATGTCATGCATATGCAATATTATCTATAATATAACTAATATTCTAATATTATATTATAGATAAACATTATTTTATTCTATCTCCTTTGGTGCAACAATGACGTATTTGCACTTTTTTACATATCAAAGGTGACGCAATTAATGAAGATACGGCATGTAGCAAAGAAAACAATGAATATATGTATAGAAATAATATAAAAATGTATATAACTTCAATTTTTAAGTAATCGTTGAGTTTTTGATTATTTCATCATAATGAGGAAAAATTAGGAACTATGACGTGGTTGGAGAAGAGAGAACTATTATATGATAAAAAAAATGACTCAATAAAACATACCTAGTTTTCTTTACTTGTATATTACTGGAAAGCTTTTCCAGTGTGATTTCTCCTGTAACTCTATCTATTATTAGGACACATTCTTTTGTATAAGGCCGTTGGCTTCCTTTAAATACTGTCTGAGGTACTCCTGCTCCATCTAGAGATAGAGAAAAAAACTGTTATTTTTTTTGTTTTAACGCTGTAATCCCGCATATAGCAGGATAGACATTCCCATAGCAATGTATGTGTCCTTTTATACTAAAGTTGGTATTGTCAAACATATGGAAGTTTGTCTCATATTTATTTTATTAATTTAATGTATATTTTGATGCATTATTTAAAATTATTATTTAATTTTGCATTCCTCTACATAAACTCTAACTGTGGGAATGTTTACACTCTTCCTTCCTTCTGCAATATTTTCTTAAAAATGGGTAATTAAAAGGCATCTACCTAAATGCGGCACAGTAACAGTCACTTGATTATTAGTCCCAACGTCAACTGTCGCCATTTTGTTAACATCCACCGACGCTGGTTTAAAATCATCTGAAAAACAACTATAATTTAAATTCAGTTCGATATTATAAAATATATACTGTTACAAAATCTAAATAAAATGCAATCAATTGGACATAAATAATCGTTTATTTTATTATGTTATTCTTATTTTATTAAAAACAAACTCACACAGTAGAACAGTGTCTGACTGTAAAACACAATGGTTTCAAGTCCAATTCCCATTTATTTAGGGATAACACAGGTTGTGTTACAGATACAGTTTATTTTTACCAATTGTAGGTTAAACAGTTTAATTTTGACTGAGTGTTTTAGTTATTAGTGACTTCTTGTTAATCCACATTTTGATAGCTCAATCTTTATTTATTTATAGCAAATATTCACTATTTATAAATTATGCAAATGATAAACCTAATTTGGGGTCAACTAACTGTTTTAAAGAGTAAGCAAATAACTTCTATTTTTTACATATTTAATACTTATATATACCTAGAATGTCATCTGTATATATATTTTCTTATAAATCAATTTGTATACTTTATGTACAAATCGTTTTTTTTATCAAAAAGTATTAAATCTATTTCAATATAATGTAAATCATCTCTGAAGTTAGAAACAAAACAAGAATTATCAAAATTAACCTATAATTGGATGAGGTGTTATTTTTTTAGGGTGTTATTTATGTATGTCCATTCCTTTGTTTAAATTAGTTAACAAGTTATCTTTACAATTTTCAATTACTGTTAATTTCTGAGGGGATTGGTAATTCCAACATTAGAAAAATCAAATCACATTATTTCATCATCAATCAATTAGGTAACATTATATTGAAGTAGATTTACAAATAAAAAAATAAATTACTAATGTTTATAACGGATGAATATAAATATCATCAACATTTTTAAAATATTTCTCTTTACTAAAAAAAATATTTACAAAAAAAAATTACATTTCAGATTAGATTCAGAGGTCAGGACATATAATATAAGAATTCTAATAAGCATTTTGTATTTTTGTAGAATTAATACTATTCCTGTTTGTGTAGTAATGATGAAGTGATGGAGTAAGAGCACTCTTAAAAAAAGTATAATTCTTAATAATTATCATTGGGTATTGAAAAAAAGTGATACTTACATTTAATTGTATGATATTGTGATGATTTATTGTTAGTGAAGCTTGATCCCAATTTCAACTCCCTCACATCATAATTCAAAGAGTGCTTATCAGCCATCTTAACTTTTGTCTGCCATATGTTTATGCCTATATTTAAAAAAAATCTATATAAAAATCTATATTATTTAAGGATTAATCAGATAATGTATTTAGATACAACAGAGAAGTAAAGATAATTTTATGATGATAAGCTACCTTAGTTTATGATATAGAAATAAAATTTTGTAAATTCGTGATTTTAAATAAATATATTCCATATTCGCTCCAGTTTCACAGAAGTGTTAATTTTAATAGAAAACTTTCACTTCATTCTATATTATGTTATAGAATATATTTTAAAACAACACTTGAAAATTTTTAAGAAAGGTTATATTATATATTATGTTGTTCTTTTCTTGTGATTAGTGTTATGCATACGTATTACATTCACTTGACTACAGCTGACAAGTTAATGATTTATTTTTGTCTTACTCAAGATATACGTAGACTTCTCGTCATATTATATATATTAGCCTCTTCAATGCTGTTTCTTCTTTATTAAAGTAAGTTAATAACAACGTAAGAACGTTTAAATTACAATTTAAAAGACAAAATATGGCAAACTTTTACAATTATAGTCCGTACTATACCTTCGATCGCTTCTTCCAACGCTGAGTCGATTATTCCATTTATGAAATAAAATACATATTAAAATGTCGTTTACAAATAGTTGCAATATAAATAAGAATATTTAAATCAAGAAAGACTGAAATAGTACAAAAATTAGACATTGACTACTATAGTATTTCGACCTAGTTCTCATGACGGACACGACGGTTGACGCCTGACGGCTGATGAAATGACTATGACATCTGCTAATCAAAAATACAAAAGATTAAATATAATCAAGTACATAATCGCAAATTTGTTTTTAAAAAATCATATCATTTACATTGCTTGTTTAAACCATCTTTCTATTCTTATATATACATATATAATAATGAATATAAAGCAATAGTCAAGGAGGCCCATAATCAATGTGTAATTGAAACTATAAAAATGTTAAATGGATTTGATTAGTAGTTAGTTGTTAGTTAGTTACGGTCTGAAATTTCCATATTATTAAAAATATTGAATAACTAACATATTTAATTAGAATAACAAAACTCGCATTAAAACTTAAACAAAATCATTTTTTTTTTAATATCACCTTTAATTTTTTTTGTCGTGTAGTACGCTTACATGCTTGCCGAGATTTGCCAAGCGTCTACCAAAACAAGCGTGGACACGGGGTGTTGGGCTTGGCTGTCAGAGCTTGTCACAAATCAGTATTGGTTCTTCGACACAAATCAACTAGCAAATAAATAAAAGAGCACAACTATTACTTTAATTTAATAAAAGGCAGGTATTAATATATTTGTACCATTAAAGCAAACTAAAACACTCGCTACCGTTGTATGGCATTCTAGCGTTTGTGATAGATTGTGGACGCTATTAAGATTCGATAAACATCAAAACGTACCGTTAAAAGACAACACAGGTATCAAAATAATTCTAAATATACCTTTTCAATAATTTTCACAATTTGTCAATTGCATTAACGTCAATAATATAAACCCCAACCATAAGACACAGATTACTAATTAATAACCTGCTTTTATACAGGAAAAGAACTGTCATAATGTCACTTGATTTTGACATTTCTGTATTTGTATTTTGTAATTTGTACATCCTTGTACTAGTATATGTTCCTTGAATTTGTATTGTAGAAACTAGAAAGGAGTTTATTTATCTATTAATTATACCATTTTACATTGAATATAAACGAAATTAGTTTCCATAGTAACACATTATTTACATTATAAATAATGAAGAAAAAATCAGTAACACTTGAAGTTGACCCTACAATTATGGAGAAAAATATGAGTATAGTTAAGGTATTCATTTATTTACGTAAATATTTTTTTTCATGATGTAACATAATTTACAATGCATTTAAAACTCATTTTTTATATTTACAGGAAACTGTAGTAGAAGAATTTAATAAATTACTAGCAGACACAGTTCCTTCGCAAGTTGTAAAACCTAGACCAGGTGACGCTATTATAGAATAAAACCGTAAAATTTTTACGTACATATATACTTTAAGTACATAATAATTATTTTTTTTTAGGATTTTGTGTAAAGACATTTACCAAGTCAGATAATAAGAAGGTTTTTGTAAATGTTTGCCTTACTGAGACAATTCCGTGTCCCAGAGACATCAGTAACGAAGAGTTGATGCAGATATTAAATTCTGAAGATCCATCTAGTTACCGAGTTCCTATGAGTATTGGTGAAGGAAGGACAGAGCAAGATAAATCTGGTTTGCCTGCAACAGTTTATGATGTTGCAATAAACCCAGTTTTTTTTTCTAAAATAGAAAAAGATGATCTCTTTCAAACATTTTTCCTAACAGTTGTATTCGAAGGCTTACAAGATAAATATCAGTTTGAGTTAGATATGCAGAAGTTTACAATACTTAAAAATAGAAAATCTATTGGTACATTGCAATCTCATAGGATTCAAATTAGAGATGTCAAAAAATGTGAAGAAAATATTCGACCACTAATAGAGGAAATACAAAAACCAACCTCTAATAATCCACAAGTTCATGTACTTAAGAAGGAATTCATTTATAGACTAAGACGGGAGCCACCTTCTGGTGAAATAGAATATTTATTAGCAGAATTTATGATACCAGCATCTGTATGTATTTATTCATTTTAAATAAAACAAATTATATTTATATGAAATAAATTAAAGACAATATTATGTAAAATTAAGATAAATATTTACCGTTACCAAAAGTGTAAGGTTGAATTCCCAGGACATGCCATTTTTGTATGTTTCTACATTATTATTTTAATGTTTTTATTAATATTTGCAGGTTGAACTTAAAGACCTAAACTTAGAAATAGGAGAAGACAGATTAGTTTTAGATTCAAAGGGCCTCTTTGAATGTGTGGATTTCTTCCTGCCTTGTAGTATTGATCAAGATGTAGTTGATGCTCAATTGAATAGAAATAAAGATGTAAGTTGCCATAGACAGAACTTAGCGTCATATTATCACTATTCTCAACTTACCTTATGAATTGCAGACATTGGATTTGCACTTGTGGTGCACATTGCTTTAATAGACCAGGAAGCAAGTGGAAATTATTTGAATCCACAATACTTATACATACTTTGTTTTAATATTTTCATCTAATTTTTCAGATGCTGTATGTCAAGATGCCTGTTATAAATTAACCATATACACAAGGAAAATTCATCTAAAGACAGTAATTGTTTTTTGTCAAGGTCTATATATAATATCTATGATAAAAAAAGTCATCAAACAATTGAGTCTTTTAATTAATTAATAAAAAATCTCATATAAGTTAGAAGATTTATTTGTAAAATCTAATAGTTATAATTAGATATACATAATATAATATAGTAATATAGAAACAAATAAGGAGATTCTAGAAAACGACTATATCACAAAGTAGGAAAAATAATACATTATTTAGGGTCCATTCATAAATTGCATATGTTTTGAACTGTCCTTCATTTTTGTCCTCCACATTTGTGTGATCCAACTACCTAGTCTGACAACATCTATTTTGCAATTTTACAACTAGACATTAGAACAGCAGTTATAAAATTGTGTATTATTTTTTAAAATGTCACGTTAATTTAGAACACCTTGTCATATTTTCATTATCCAGCCAACCAAGACCACGCTTGTGAGGTAATTTATGGATGGCTCCTAATCTCGTGAATAATAAATAGAAAATTTAATACTTAATACAGTCCGCGAGGACTAAGCCTAGCTTTGCATTTGTATGAGTGTTCATAAATAGTGAAAATGTCACATACACTTTGTGTAAATATGTTTGTACTGCTTTTTGACAACCAGCCTATACCTCTTGTACTGTTAGCACCGTCACATATTTAATTCTTAATACTTTAGTTTTATATAGATTTATTAAAATTAAAGATAGTGTGGACTGTCACTGTAAACAAATGGAAAAATGCATGTGATATGTCCGTGTGTTGTGTTGTTGATAAAATAACGAAAGGATTAATTAGGACAACAGCTCAGATTAAGGGATGCCATATACATCATAGAAAAAACTTTTTTTTATTTATTTCTAATAATAAACTTTTTTTTCTGGCTGTACTTTTATAATTACTCGCACAAATGAAAAAGCACAGGTTAAACCTTGTGAGTTGTATTTCTTATGGTACATAGGATAAAAATATTGACTTAATTTATCACATGGCTTTTACTTCTATATAATAAATGCTAAATAGTTAAAAAAAACACAAGCAGATTATTATGTGCTGGTAGTGCAATCATTAATAAAAGATAATAGAATTTAAAATATAAAAAAATCATTTACTTACAAATAATAGGTTTTTTTTAATTCTACTTAGATCTAGGAAGTAATGTAATAATTGTTAAATCGATATAAGAATGGTGAATTAATTTTTACGAAAAAATTACATATCGCATAATCGCACCTTTAGAATTATAGTGACCTAATCCAAAAATGTTAGGTTTTGAGAAACGTCAAGTAAAGATTTGTACAATTACGTCTTTGTACAAAAATTAAGCTTACAAAATCATTTTAATTGATGCACTAGTAAATGTTTTTTAAATTAATTCTTGATTTATTTATCTATATAATTTATGGTAACATAAAACAAAGGTTCGCAGTGTATATGGGAACATACCTACAGCTTGTAATAATAAAATTACAATTCATCTCTAAAATTGACATAACTTTTTAGATCTATACCATCAATATCTAAAAACAAATTTTCATTATATCCTCTCAGATGAGGTTTTATATCTCTTACTAATTCTAAATAATGTTTCGGCTGGAAAGGAACAACTCTACTAACAGTATTTTGTTTATTTCTATTGAGATATAGTTTGATAGAAGGATAGCTATTTATGTGTTCGTGTTGACAGAGGCTCCTTTCCGTCATACAATTTACTTTACCAAATTGTATGTATCTGCCCAATTGCTGAAATAGATATAACATTTTATTGTATACTAGTGATAGTAGTTTTATTGTTTACTATGGAGTGAATTCTAATAAACCATGAAACACGTGTTCAATGAAATATTTCTAAGAGTCTAAATTTTAAACTTTATAAAAATCGATAGCGATTTAAAGATTTTTCCATATAACTTTCAACCCCTATTTCATCCCTTTAGGGTTAAAATTTTTCAAAATCCCTCCTTAGTGGGTAAATTACGAAAATAAACTGCCCAAATTTCTCTTTCAACGTCAAACCCCCTTGAGTTTAATATTGATTACAATTGTTTTTTAGCTTCACGCTGTATCCCACATATAGCCGGTTAGGCAGAGGGAACCCAGTGTAAGACTGCGTGTCAAACTGTTATTATTTTAATTAGGACAAAAATACTTACAATAGCTACTATAGCGAAATCTGGAAACATTTCATAGCATCGGTAACATCTTGGCGAATGAAAATAGATGAGCCAAGGCTTTTTATTTCTGTATAAATAATAATATTTATTAAATATCCACCATTTTTTTGTGTTAGTTTGAAATTATAGGTTTGAATATTAATTAACTTCACGCTGTATCCCGCTTATAGCAGGATAGCCAGAGGAAATTGGTATGATTACACTCAGTACAACAGTACAACGCTCTGACACTTCGCAACCACTGTCTCTAAATTAATTTAATAAAACTTAAGTTTCAGGTCCCCATAAATCCGTACCAGAAAAATAATTAAGCAATGTAGTGAATTTACATTATATACATATCGTCTACTTAGAAGGGTAAATCTGCTAAATCCGTTTTTTATCGTTATGTACCTGTACATTTTTATAAAAATAATTAGTTTTACATTTTTTACCCATAGTTTTTTCAAAACAAAAAAAGCATCTTTTAATTACCTGCTAGGATTTAACTCGTCAGCTATTACTGTTTTGGTGAAACTTTGCCAATTTAATTTTAATATTGAATCATCTATATGTTCCAATGCCCATTCCAATATATATGGTGCTTGAGTTAAATGCTGTAAGCTCACTCTGAAAAAACATTATTTTGAAGATTTATTTTTGTGGTCATAAAAGAAATATTAATATAGTTGCATTAAATTCAGTGCATTCAGTTATGTTAATATTAATTCAAATTCTTTTTTTTTAATATCATGTTCTTTTTTTTAGCTTCATGTCGTATCCCACATATAGCATGAAAGGAACCCGGAAACGTAGTGTTAAGATACCGTGTTGCCATTAAGACACTTCAGTTCCCCAATTTCCACCGAATCCTTGAGACATAGCATGTTGTGTTGCAGAACTCAACTCCGTGCTTTGCATCGTTATCAGAGCGAGGAAATGAAAATATTTCATTTTTCATTCCCTTGAAGATTGGAAATCGAACCCACAATCCTTGCATAACAGTGGCAGGCTTGTGCTGCTAGTTTATTGATATCAGTCCGTATGATTTAAGGCCGTTGGGGCGCAATGTTTCAAAAAAGTGGAGTGTTTTAACATTAGGTTCCGCCTGATTATTATTTTATACGCAAGATACGGAATGAAGATTACGAAAGAGAAAGTTAATTTCGACTCACGTATAATGATGCCCGGATGCTACGGGATAAAGACGAGCCGTTGGAGATCTCACATTGTTGCAAATACCGCTGCCATATTTAGCACAGTCTAATGCACCAACTCGAATGAAATCCAGAGGACGAAGCTAAGAATATTAAATTACTTGTTATTATTTTTTTTTATTATAAACAAATTTAAAAGCAGTAAGTACACAAGTAATATTAAGTCACTAGAGCAGTTACCCAAACTGACTTATCGCCTCGGAAAAGGAAATAAATCATTTATCTCAATAATAGTATTCCGCAATGTGTTTTATATTTGTGAACAGCCTGCAGAAATCTAAAATAAGTGTAAAAACAACGAATGATTTTCATATTGTCCAAGAATAATATTTGAAGGATAAAAATGTATTTAATTAAGATCATTGCAATTTTATGCACGACAGCTTAAGAAAAAAGATTGTAATCTCAATATTGAAAAGAGCAACTATTGAATTTCTTGCTGGCTCTTAGCAGAACTGCCTTAGTACCCGGTAGTAACAACAATTAATTAGGCAATTACGGTTAATTCGGCAACAAATTTGCAAAAAGAATATTTCGAATTTGAATTGTATTTGACCTAGTTGAGTTACCCTAGGTGAGTCAGTTGAACTATTAACACTTATATATATTTGATTAATGTATAGGCGTGTGTGTGTTTGTGTTACTGTGTGGTTAACGAACCTTGGCAACATTGAAGTAGTGCATAAATACTCACCCGGCGCGCGACGAGGCGCCACTCGTGCAATAGTTGGCGGCACGCGTGGTCACAGGCGGCGGGCAGGTATGCCACCAGCCACGTGTGCTCGCGCGACGGGTCCAGCACTTCCAGCGCCTGCGAGTCCGTCAGCTCCATGTCTGCGGAAATCCTCTAAGCGTTTCAGGGGGTCTTTGGCCGAGCCCTGTCGTATCGGTCAAGGACACTCGTGATTAGCCCTTGCACAGTAAAGACTATTCCAGGTCAACAGCAGTTTTAGTCTATCACAATCCCATGGATTCACCATATCAGGGGTCTGATTAACATAATTTTTTTAAAGTGCCGTCTTCATGAATTATAATATAAGAGAAAAAATAGAAGCCAACACACTAGATAAAAACGTACGGCTTTGTGATCAGATTCCTTGAATGGATTCCAAGCCACGCTGCGTTAAAAATTTAAAATATTTTTTAAACATATATACAAGCCACTCAATCCTTCAAATGTATTTAATATATACAATCAACTATATAAAAAAAACACTAACCAGCACTTTCTCTAATGAGCTGTATAAATTCCACTATTTCATCTTTATCAGCGTCTCCGCTGTACGTATGTCTGTTTGCACCATTTTGAAATACTATAGTAGGTTGATTGTGTGCGACGAGGCGACAAAGAGAATCTGAGTTTAATGTACACGACATAATGCCGAACTGGAAAGCAAAAAAAGTTTTTTTATAGCTTTACGCTGTAACACGCATATAGCAGAGAAGGCAGAGGGAACCTAGTGTTAAGACACTCCGTTCCTCAAGCACCAAACCATTTTCGAGATATCACGTGTTGTGGAGCACTCAGCGTATGATTATAAGCGCGACGGTGAAGTTAATTATTTTCAATTCCTAGATTAGAGCGGCGTTGAATTAGATCTCTCAACACGCAATGTGTCGTAAATTTGGTAATATACTTAACACTAGATTTCCTCTGCCTACTCTGCTACGAGCGAGATGCAGAATGAAAATAAAAAATATAACTAAAATCAATGGCGTTCATAATAATAAAAAAAATATTTGTATAAACTTATTATATTAAATACAAGTAAAAGCTGATGTAACATATTCTTACATTAATATCGACGCCGACCAGCTCCAAGCACGCCTGAGCAAAGGGCTCTTCGTAGTGATCCCATATAACTTGATAGGGAACTACGATAAGAACCCACGCGTTCATATCTGGAAACAAAAAAATACTAATTTAAAAAAAGGCTAAAATGTTCGTTAGTCTATTTTTATTTATGTATTCGTATATTAAGCAAATACTTTGAATACAACGGGAAGGGAAGGCGGCTACGGAGTGTCTTAACACTAAGTTCCCTCTGCTATATGCGGGATACAGTGTGAAGCTGAGAAAAAAAAACAAAATTTGTAGTTAACAAGCCTTTCCAAGTCTTATTGAAGTAAGTCACAGACAGCGTAAGTAAACGTTCAGCATTCAGAAGTAAGCTGTAAATTACAACTTATCCATAAATAAAAACTCACCTCCACCATAGATCCTCTTGAAGTCAGTCACAGACAATGAGTGCAACGGCTTGGCTCTCGCGGCAACCTGAAGTGCGCTGTAAGTGGGCGTGCCATAGAACCTTTGATAAGCCCCGCCCACTTTAAGTACCGCCCACACTGGAACTTCTTCCACTTGCAATGAGTGGCATAATTCGAGCAACTCTTCGCAGTTTATTTCACCTGAATTATATAATAATAATTGTAACAAGCATATTCAGATAGGGTCATCCACGAAGACGTGCCCCCATATTTAGAGATATTTTCCAGAAGGGGCTAGATTATAGTTTTTAACAGATTTGTTCGTGTAAAGGGATCCTTTAAAATTTTTCATGTTATTTTTTGCTAGTGTAGTGTAAATACGCACCTGATTTAGCATGATAGCCTAAGTCCACATACGTTACGTAAGTCGGTATCAAACGTTTGTATACATATAATAGTCGTTATTGAATAAATACCAATAAATATAATACCATATTTTATTATATATACACATAATATTATAAGAACACTAACATGTTTGGGGTAGGCACATCACTATTATGGGATAGGCACGGACTACTTAATTAATTTCCCACTAATTATGTCCCATTATTTTCCTTAATTGTTTATTAATGTTTTAATAATTGCAAATAACCAAAATATTGCTGCAATTGCAATTATTAAATAAGCAATATTTTATTTTTTTGCAGTTATAGAATATCTCTAGCATATTATCTTTATTGTTACGTAATCTATATACCTAATAAAACCGTAACTAATCGGTGTCTGTCCATGGAAGACATAGATAAACATTGTTATTGAAGCCCTTTAATAATGTAATGAAACCTAAAACAATTGTTTTTACTTCTTTTGTCTGTTTCTATATGCGTTTGTCTGTATTGCATGCGAATCTCAGACACAGTTTAACCAAAACAAACTTAAATAATAATTAAACTTACCAATGTTCATATCAGGCAAATTAACTTTCATTTGTTGCAAAAGTAGCTTATCGTCATCGCCTTCGGTGAAATAAATAACCCAAGGCTTATCTTTGCCAGCACGTAAGTCATTTCTTATTTTCTGTAATAGTAAAATTATATGATATTGAGGTCGTCGTGGTGCAGAGCGATGGTTGTGGGTTCGATTCAAACAAAAGGAAGTGAAATATTATATATATTTCATATTTTTCTTCCCCACTCTGGTAACAAGGAAAAGTTCCAACACTCAACATACAATGTGTAAAGAATTCTGCGGAAAATGGGAAAACAGAGGATCTCAACACTAGTTTCCCAGATTCCCTTACGCCTACTCTGCTATGTACGGGATACAGCGTAAAGGCAAGAAAATATTATACCATTTAATATAATAAAGTTACCTTTAGCTTCTCCAATCCTATATTTTCTATCTTAGGCAGCATATCAACAATTTCACTTAAAATACTTTTTTCGTCAGTACTTTGTATTTCTTTATTTATATTTTTATACTTGAAAACAATAACTGTATCTAAATTATTACTTAATCTAGGACGTATGTGTGCAGCCGTTGCAACTGATGCTAGTCCTTTCTGTAGACAAAATTATCATAAACACCAAAATAAGAATAATTGGATTTTTGTTTTAAAATCCAATAAAACTTTACAAACATTTGCTCGGCGAATGTTTTTATATACAAACATACAATGTACATATAATATGATATAGATAAGTTTGTTCACTCAACATGCGATTCTTCGAAAATTCGGCGCAAAATGGGGAAAGAAGTGTCTTAACACTAGGTTCCCTCTGCCTACCCTGCTATGTATGGGAACTTTTTAGAAATAAAAGTTAATGTTTCTCTGCGATTTTCAAAATAACTGTTTTTTAAGTGCAGTTACTTACACCATACTAAAATACATTTTTTAAAGATTTTGTCTGTCTGTCTTTCTGTTTATCCCTACTAATCTCAGGTATAGCTAATTCAATTTTTTGGGACTTCCCCTGAAAAATAGAGAGGGGTTATCGAACAACATTTAGGCTTCTTTTTATCTCGGAATTAATGCGGGATGGGAATTTACATGAGAAAAACGGCGGTTATCGTGTACCTACCGATTACTTAGATAAATATGAAATAACTAAATATTTTACTACAATTTTTGCGAGCACAAAATCATATAAAATATCAAAATATAAATTATGATTTATTAAGTGAATAACAGTCTAGATACTTATACTAAAATTATCAACCAATTTTCCCTAAATACACTTAAATAATACTAAAATATTCATACTTAATGGTAATATTAAATATTTTTAAACATTTTACTTACAAGATGGTAAGCTATTCGCAATAGCATATTTTCATCCAAACTGTCATCCAATATGTAAACCATAGGTTTATCGATATTCCTTATATGAGCAATAGTAGGAATATCCACCTTATTTCTTATAAACTTTGTTACGAAATCTTCTAACGCTTCAAATGTATGAGCACCTCTGTAATATAGGTAGTTGCCTTGTTTTCCCTGAAACAATACATTTTTAACATTTTGTTGTTCATTTCAGTTAGCACACTTAGGAAAGATAAATAATTACAAAAATGTATAAAAAATTGGATTGGATTTAAATCCGCAGTTCAGAGAAACTGCCCAAGTGGGTGGTTTGGCGGTTTCCAAGAGTTATTTACAACATTTAAATTTTATAAATATTAAAAAGTATATTTTTATTTGTTTAGCATTACGATGCATCCCTCATATACCAGGGTAAACAGAGAGAATCTTCTTCTTTTAGGACATCACTTGATGTGTTGAGGGGAACACAACACCACACGAGAATTTAAAAATAAAACAATTAATTTACCAAGTGGGTATCGAATCCACAACCATCATGCTTTCAAACCCGCTGTGTACTTATCTATGTTGTAAAAAGCATACTTACATTAGGATAAAACAAAAGTGTGGGATAGCTGCCAATCCTCATTGTATTATAGCAAAATGAATTATAATATTTACAATTAACTGCACCCACTTTTATCTGAAATATATTTGAAATAAAAAAGTTAAATTTTGCAGAAAATATTTTAAAAAATGTATCTTCCACTATAAGTCACTTACAATTCCTTTGTAAATTTCAGCAAGTCTTTTCCACTTGTCTGCCAAATTTTGACATGGTGGACAAAAAGGAGAGTAAAAGTTTATAAAATATAAACCATTATCTAAATATGTATCTGAAATATAAAAGCTATATTTAAACATTTGGTGATTTACTATACATTTGTCTTTGAATACTTTACTTTAACTTTATTCAAGAGACAAATGTGAATAATTAACTTAATATGGTGAATAATCATTATATTTTTATTTAAATTTTAAAAATTAACAATCAGGAGCTGTCTTATAGTATCACAATAGCCTCAATATAAATGTTATACCTCAATATATATGTATTGTATCATTGTATGCTACATGTATGTATGTGCAGGAGCATAAGCATGCAATGCGATAATTGTGAGTACAATTCCTACTCAGAACAATAAATTTTTAATATTTTTGCTTCCCTGCTCAGATAAAGCAGTGTCAAGTTCCCCTACTCAACAAGCTCTTGAAAACTCGGCAGAAAGTGGAAAATAGAAATAGTTAATAAGAATGGAATGTCCTAATACCAGATTACCGCTGCTTACTCTGCTCTGTGCATAATTCAACATTAAACTACATCGCTATCATAAAATACTTACAAAAGCTTTTCCCAGATAATGTTTCTACAAACTGATCATCATGGTATAGACCATTGTAATACAAATTATTGTACTCAGCTTGAGAATGATGGTCATATTTCTTAGTGTAAGATTGTTGAGATCCATATAAATCATATTGATGTCTTTTTTGTGGGTCTTTTAATGTTTCATATGCCTCAGTTATTTCAAGAAATCTTTTTTGCTCATTAGTATCCTGAAAAATGGTTATAGTTATCATGTATGATTTTATATGTCATATTCATTCAATGTCATTTTCATTCAAAATTTTTACACTACATTATTATGTATTTCCATTTTCAATGGATCACTTTGGAATGAAGACACTAGATTTATTGGTGCAACTCAACCTCACATTTTATCAACCAGAGCAGGGAAAAGAAACATGCAATATTTTTTACTTTCAAACATTGGGCAGTAATAGTTGGTAGGGAAAAATTTGTAGGTATCCTTTGCCTAGATTCATGTGTGGAAAACATTTGAAACTAAAAAAAATAATAATAATATCTATATCTTTAATGTTTGTATTACATTTAAAAGTAGGGACATGTGTAGCAACTCTATTGACCTTAATATTCACCCACTCACTACCCACACAAAACTTCCAACACATGCTGATTAGGACACATAATGTCTGAATTTTATGTACCTTAAATTAGAAGTAAGTTTTTTAAATAAAAATTAAATGTTTAATTTAAGATACTATTATGTTATAAAATTAAATATAGAAATTATTAAATATATTTGCATATAATACTTACTGGATTTTTATCAGGATGTAATTTTACTGCCAATTTTTTGTATGCTTGCTTTATCTCTTGTGTAGATGCTTGTTTAGATACCCCCAATAACTCATAGTATGATACATCACTTAAAACACTTTGAAGCAGTACAAATGTAATGAAAAATAAGTTAAGCCTAAAATAATATTTTAAATAGTTTTACCTTAATAATAACAATAAAAAAATAAATATGAATTTAAAAAAATATAATATTTTCCCATGACTAATGAAAGAGGATAAGTCTTTCATCTTTCATAAAAACTAATTGAGTGTTAAACACAATAAGTATTATTACTTAGATTATTGTAATAATTTTTTTAAAACTTTTACACTTACATTTTTTCGCCTTTTAAGTTTAAGTAGAAGCGGAGTTAATATATATATTTATTTTTATTGAAAAGAAATATCATCATTTTTTTGTGCAACAAATATTGCCTATTCGTTTTATTCTTTATTAATATAATCGTAATTAACTCTTATTGGGGGTTATGTTTATACTTTCGTACATAAGTTTGATGTTTACTTTCAAATTTACTTGACATTTGAAGTGTTGCTAGAGCGAGGTAAAAATTTAAATAGAATATCAGTGTAATTAACATTAAGTGTAAGTAAAAATAGCTTATATTTTTGTAATTTAAGATATATTATGAATATATAAATATATTTTATTGCGTAGTAAATGTAAAATCAGTATTAATTAAACAATATAAATGGTCATTCTCATTCAGTTAATATCTACAAAAAAATCTATTGACCCCATTTAACCGTACTAGATATTTGTATTAATTTATTGACGCTTAAAAGAAAATAAGGTAATATAAGAAAATATATCTTATTTTCATTAAAAGCAAATACTTCTGTGTTTTAATCCCAGCCAAATAATATATTTATCCATTCATTTGAGTTTTAAATTAAGCTTCCAATGGTGATAGATATAGACATGAAATGTTTTTTAATGGAAAAAAGTAGTTATGCCTAAACGCTATTGTTTTGGTTACCTGCCATACCATATTCGTAACTTACAAGTATATTTACATATTTGTATTTCCATAAAGTTGTTAGTAACTTTTATTCAATAAATAGAGATTTCTCATCGGTTTTGAAGTAAAGAGAAAAGCTGACTATGTCCGGATATCGGGACATCTAATTTTAGCCATCTGGCAATGCCAGACGCTTTTCAACTTTTCAATAGTGTTATTACGATTTCTCTAGATGTTTGGAGAATGAGAAGAGAATTCATAAAGAAGAAATTTGTTTTGAAATAAAAGCCATTTTCAATTAAATTATTTATTTATTAAAAAATAATAGATATTTCAATTCAAAAGATAATGAACGGTTTTTACCAGCTTTTTGAAAAGTCACAATACAATACCACAATACGATCAGATCGTAAAATCGAGTTATTTTAATTCAGATCTATGGAGAAATGGAGATAATTTTTATTTCTTTAAATCACTTAAAGTATTAACCAAAAATTTTAACAGTACTTACCCAGCTACCTACTCATATTCTTCTCATTCTTGTATGGCAGCGACTCTTTATACGAATGAATATATTAACAAAATTAAATAAATTACTTTTCAAAATCATTGCAGAGATTGATGACAACGCACTCAAGAAGAATTTCAAGCTAATGCGGTATTTTAGAAGAGACCTTTTTTTTCGAACATGCTTGATAAACTTCATGATGTTAGCCCTATTGGCTTTTATAGCGACACCTGTTGGGTAGGGAAGAGGGTACTCTGTCCCTGAAGAAATTGATTATTTAATTTTTTAAATAAAAAAGTTTCAATATTATATCTTTCATCATCATTTCCTGGTTAGCCCCAAATTCTGTAGAGATGCCATTCTTTAACTTAAAATTATAAAATAAAAATATTTTTTTACATTATTTATATCTAAGTATTTACATTTAAAAAAATACTGCATTAAAATATAAACTGTTACCTTTAGCTACCAGATTTTTTACGTACCTAATATAAAATTTAAGTAATAAAATTTAAGTATCAATCCAGCTTACCTATATAAAAAAAATGTATATGTTTTAATGCATATAAAATTTCATAAAATATTTTAAGATGCAACGAAAATAAATTAATTAAGAAAAAAATAAGAAAAACCATATATACATACACAAGTATTATATGAATACTGTTAAAGTTATAATAAAAAATAATTTCCCACTACTTGTAGACAATTTTTCTTATAAAAAATATGTGATAATTAATCAGTTTGAATACCTATTTACATTCTCACACTATTTGCTTATTAGGCCACACTGTCACGCGATCTCTATTCTACTTCTATTGTATACGGATAGAGAAATTGTTTTAAAATTCGTCCAAACGTAAAAACAATTTTAATTTACATCTTTGACGTAATCTAAATGCATTTAAATAAAAATATAACAATAATAATGTAACTAAAGTATAATTAATAATAATCACTGCCTTTATGCCTTTATTGCGTACTAAAGTAGTTATTGGTTTTAAATAAGAATTTTACTCGGATTTATTGACTTTCCGCCTCAATGTGTAAAAGACTATGCATCTTAATATCACGAGCTCTGCAAAGAGAATACCAATGTCGAACCAGTAGTTGTCTGCCTGAACGTCAAGTTGACGCATAATCTCCTTTGGGTATCTGAAATTATACAACAGTTTTATTACACCTTAACTAAACAATGGAAAAACTACAGAAAAAAATCTGTACATATTAAAAATCTAAGGGGGCACAACCAATGATTGGAAAATTCTATCTTTTATATAAATAAAATCAGGTTCATGATGTATCCTTGACACAGCAGGGTAGGCAGAG
>FAPP01001776.1:479-18528 GCA_001485965.1 Heliconius ismenius | reverse complement strand
GCCATAATTAAAGAAGCAAAAGCTAGAGAAAATAGTTTATGAACTTAGAAACACTATCTACCCAAATTATATGTTAAATGGGGATGGTGGGAAGAAATGAAAATAATTGTGCTTATATTCAGACCCTGTCCCACTATGACTATAAATTATATTTATTTTCATAACATTAATAGATCGAAGAATATCAGTTACTTATAAATTAAGTACATAAATTTAAAATTTTATGAGTATTTCAAATTACTTTAATATTTATTTGTATTATATTTTTTGTTATTTTCAGAGAACATTAGTAAAAAAGGATTATATTTATAAAGCGAAATATGCAGGTTGGTATAGTGTAAATGATGAAGCATTTGTACCCGAAGCTCATACAAAAGATGAAATCACTAAAGATGGAAAGGTACAAATAACTTAACATATTAGATTTTGTAAGCAAAAATATATGAATATAACAAAGTAAAGGAGTAATTAGTATCAAATTCAAAAGAATTAAGAATTTGGCAGTACATATTCAAATGAAAATTAACCTATATATTTTTCTTTAACTTAGATGAAGTAGGTGCTCAAATATATCAGCATGAATATAGTCAACCCACATTTAGTTTTCAGACAATAAACAATAAAGTAAAATGCTTAAATAAAAAAAAAAACCTAAACCTAAAGTGAAATTTAAGTAAAATGTGTTAGATTTAAGTTTTTTTGCTGAAATTATATATTTTTTTATTAAATTATTTTACTTGTTCTTTCCGGCATATAGCAAAGTAAACAGAGGGAACCTAGGAGGCTAGTGTGAAGGTACTTTGTTCCCATTAAGATACTTCCGTTCCCCACTTTCCGCCGAATTCTGGAGGCATGGTGTGTTAAGTGAAGAAACTGAATGTTGACGTCAGAGTGAAGTAAAGAAAATATTTAATATTTTTCTTGAGTAGGAATTGAACCCACAACCTGTCGCGTTTACAGTCGCATACTTGTGCCCTGCGCCACGACATCCTTTCGAAAAATACACATAATAAGAATACATTAATTTAGAATAATTAGAACATCCTTTTATTTTTCATATCTTTCCTTTAGGTAAAAGTGTCAGTAGAATCTGGCCACAGAGTAGAGTGGACAGAAGAAACAAATTACATGTTTAGACTTAGTGCATTCAAAACTCATTTACAGGAATGGCTCAAACAGGGTGTGTATAAAATATTTATTTCTTTAACATATTCTTTTTTGGGCAAAATTTGTTATACTAAATAGCATCTTCACTAGCTAGCCTAGTCTAAATAACTCTTCTAAACCTAAATAAATCAATACCAATAAGTGTGTTAAGACATTGAGATGGAACTGATTAATTTTTCGATAAATAGGTATTGTATGAAACTACCACCATAAATTTTTTAGTTATCCCACATATCGTCATTTATTGTTATAACAATGTCGTCGTTTATTGTTAGTGTTCACATTTTCAATGCAATGCTATAAGCATTATATATCAGCATTATAAATCAATGATCTTATAAAATATTGTTTTAACAACATTATAGTTTGAATTTTATTTCGATAGATGGCGTTATAACTCCAATTAAATTTCAAAAGCAACTTCAAGACTACTTGTCCCACGAAACTTACTTTCCTGACATTTCTGTCAGTAGACCTTCAAATAGAGTGCATTGGGCTATACAAGTGAGTATTTATTTCTTTTGTTTTTTTCTTTCTTAGATGAATAAATAACTAGCTTATGAATAATTATTGCGATGAATGGCAAATTCTAAGTGCGTAAGGTTAGTCTAATTGCAAGTACAATGGTTTACAATGGTTACAATCGACCGGGACTAAAGTAAAAGCCAAAGTTTTTGGTTTGATAATCAAGTTTTTGCATTACCTGATCTGGTCTATGGGGTCTGGCATGGGGTTGTCTTGACACTAAGTTCCCTCTGCCTACCCTGCCATATGCGGGATACAATGTGAAGCTAAAAAAGTAATATTTGTCTCTTTCTTTTTTCTATTACAGGTACCAGACGATGAAGAACAGAGTATCTATGTGTGGCTCGACGCCCTCATTAATTATTTAACTGTAACCGGATATCCAAATAAGGACATAGTACACAAAAACAGGATATGGCCGCCGGATTTACATGTCGTGGGCAAGGATATACTCAAGTTAGTTGATTTTTATAAATGTATTTTAATTTTGTTTTTGGTAAAATGTCTTCAATTTGATGTAATTATTAGTTTTTATTGGAATAAACGTTTTAAGTATGATAAAAGATATAAATTTTACGTGCTTTTTAACTCAAATTCCATAAGTAATATCAAAAAAATGGTTGCACAGACTAATCCATGCCGATATGCCATCCGGCAAATCGATTGAAATAATGGAAGAAATCAATGTAATAAATAGGTTTCACGGTATCTACTGGCCAGCGTTCCTAATGGCGGCTCGCTGGCATCCTCCGCGACGTCTTCTGGTACATTCTCATTGGACAGTAGAGGGTGCTAAAATGTCTAAATCCTTAGGCAATGTCGTCGCCCCCACAGCTGCACCCGTGCCTAGTGAGGCTTTGAGATATGTGTTATTGAGAGAGGCAACCCTGGCTGACGATGCTAGTTAGTATATATTTTTTTATTGAGATATTTTTGGTTTATACGAAGGTAGAGTTTTTTTAGAAAACATAAAAATTTCAACTTAACAAGATTCGAACCTGCGCCTATTTTTTCCACTCCAACTGCTCTTACCACTTATCCATATCCGTCAAGCTATGATGATTTTCTTATACGGCTGTTACAATTTATTTATGTTGTTTGCTTCTCTGTAGAGAGATTAGTACTGTATGTTACAGTATGACATTATAAAGGTTGTCAAACTTTAAAAACTGATAATTTGAGACTCAGAAGAATATTAATTTCTAAAGACATATACAAATATTATCTATTTATTTATTACAGATTATACAGAAACAAAACTAATTAATATAGCTAACTCCGAATTAGCTGATACTCTTGGTAACCTGGTAAGCCGCGTATCAGGCGCGGCGTTAAACCCACGTGCGGAGTTCCCGGCGTTAAGCGCACACGAATTAACGAGTTTGGTTACGCAAAATGTGGTTTCGGAATTGTTGGATAAGATGGATAGGCTACCAGGTGAGTTAAATTTTGTTGTTGGTCTTTGATTTAATATGGCTTTGTTTTAATTTTTGAATTACTCAAAGCTTGTCTAAATAACAAGTCCCTCAGTATCTTAATTCTACATTCCCTATGCTACAAAACAATGGTTCAATAAGACTACTCAATAATTTTTCCACAGAGATCTGCCACACTCACTACTCAAATTACCAATTCTATAAAGCAGTGGATGCTATTATCCACGTTTTACACCACACTAATTTATTCTTCGAAACAATGAAACCCTGGGAGCTTAAGAAAAGGCCGGAATGTCAGAAAGAGCTGGATATCATCCTTCACATAACCCTGGAGACCCTCAGGATCTGTTCCATACTTCTACAGCCGATCATACCCAAAATGTCGGAAAAAATCTTAGATAAGTTGCAAATTCCAAAGGAAAATAGATTTTGGCATTTTTGTGTCCCTTCGTGGAGACAAAATGACGTCATTTCTGAAACTACGAATATTCAAAGTGGAAAATTGGTTTTGTTTCAAAGAATTTATGTAGATAAAGTTAAGAAAAAAGCGAGTGGGTGAGATTATTTAATAAAAACGGGAAGGTGTGAGTTTGATATCTACTCGGATGTGTGAATTATTTTTTATTTCCCCGCTCTATTGCGACTAAACGCGGTGTTAAACGCCACTCAGTACATGTCTCAAATTCAAGCAATAAGTGGAGAATAACAAAAGAGACATAACACGAGGCTTTTTCTGTAAAACCTGCTAAATGTGGGGTACCCCATGAAGCTAAACAAAATATTCAAATTTGATTTTGATTTGTTAAAGTGTTTTGTTATTGTACATTTTAATTGGATAAATCATATAAAAATTTCAAAACGGGATTTTAATTTGTACCAGTACTGGTTTAGTTATTAATTTTGGAGTGTATGATGTAGAAGTTTTGGAAAATAATTAAGTTAGTCATTTCTAAATTCACATAAAACACTGACAATTCTAATAACTGTAATAAAAATTATATTCTTTTATTTCTGAAAATGTGAAATAAGTATGAAGTACAACTACATACTTGCTAGCAACAAAATAGTAACCGAGTATACATGTATATCAATATAGAAGCTTTATAAGAATGTATAGATAAAGTTGGTTTTTTGTATTAAATATATATAAATGCAATATAAACATTTCGTACACTATATTTTAATTTACTTATACTACCTAAAAACTCACTCTCTGTTAAATTCTTTAATTCTTTTACAAATAATATTTATTATTTCTCTTATATATGGTGCTGCAATTGTAGATTTATGGAAATTAAAGAGAAAGTTGTGGGGTGTTAATTGTGAAAACTCATTTTATGGACATGTTTAACTTACTTTGATGCAAGACGTTAAGTTAAAGCTTATATTGTCATATTAAATCCAGTTTGGTCTACTTTTTTTACACTTACACAATCTTTTTCTTATTTGGATCTTATCTCATTATTTACAAAAGAAATTTAAGTTATAGGTATTTTTTTAATAAAATCTAAAGTTATATAAGTTGTCGCTTTTCATACTACACATGTATATACTGTTACATAAACAAACACATTTGTAAATAAATAACGATTATTCATATTTTTTTTGTCCTTATTTTTATTTTCTGATTTACCATACAATGTACACGATATTGTATGCATTTCCTATACATTATTGTAGTATAGATATTCAATGTTGGACTGATCTTTCTGTATTTATGAATAAATGTTAAATAAAATAAAATATAACAAATGTAGCTTTTATTTACTATGTATTTCATTTTTACTAGTTAAAAATAATATATTTCATATCTTTAGAACAAAGTAATATGTATTAAAAATATCTTGATATGTAAAAGTAGTGAGAATGCAAAGCACGTACATAATATAAAAAAATCCTTATTAGATCAACAAAATGATTTTTGATTAGGTTAAATTAATAAATTAATATTTAAAAGAAATAAATGTATCCAAGCGGAGTCCCACTTCAAAATTTTAAAATGTATTAAAAAATCAGTTGATCTTAATGGAAAATTTGATGCAATAAAAGCATGAAACTAATTTTATTCAATAGATTTAGTTATGAGTAAAATTCTGTAGCCTATTTAATAAAGTTTTTTTTTTTATTTATGAAATTGAAATGGTTACTGTAAAATGTTACTAGGCAATAAAGTATCGATTTCCGACGAAGTATGTATATGGATAGTTCTCACACTATCAAAGGTTTAATTTTATTATACATTTATTTGTAAGTTATATTTTTAATTAAAATTATTGGAAGGTAAAAAAACAACAATACTATATCGGAGTCAATTTATTTATGAATACGCTTATTAAATAATAATATTTGCATCAAAATACTGCAATAACGACTAACAGTATTAAGAAAGCTAAATTACACTCCTAAGACGCTAGGTACAACCCGCCTCGGCCTTTTGCCTTAACAATTTCAACTTTATTTCACACACTATAAAGATGAAATTAATATGACAGCGACCCAAACATTACCATTATAAATACAAGTTAATATCTCAATACATTTAGTCGAAAATGCATTCATGAGTATAATACAGGTATGAAAAAATCTAACGTGTAACGAAACGACCAAACAAAATTACTAAAGATACTAAATTAAAAAAAAAACACTATTAACAATACAATAGACAATAAATTGACGTATAATATAATTTGAATAAAAAAAACCGTCAAAAAAGATACCCGAGACGCGTTCCGTTACACGCTACACATAAATATATAAATATAAATAATAAATTCATACAAAAAACTGAGTTACACGCGTACTTTGTAAATGCTCACCAAACTCGATCTCACTGAAATACATTTAAGCTTTTCCAATAAAACTATTGAAACGCTCGACACATTAACGATGACATTTCATTTTATGATCTACATTATTAATAGTTGTCAAAAAAATATAAATAAAAAGGCATCCATTTCGCGCCACCATTTGTTTAATATTGCTAAGTAAAAAAATACTATTGCTATACATATAATATAAAAAACACTATATGCTATGGCGATCTGAATTTTGGAATGGAAAAGCAGTCGGTGGCGACGCGACAACGGATGTTATATACAAAAAGATTAAATAAAACTTATTTTAACTAAATTTTACAATCCCATTTATATTTCTAGATATTTAATTAAATAAACTTATAAATAACTTCAAATATAAATGACATAACCAATAATAGTTAAAATTAGTTTAAATTGATCACAAAAAAATTATAACCATACAAAAAATCAGCTAAAACGCTACCGTTTCTGTGAAAACCTGAGCAGTGCTGTTAACTAATAGACCTACAGTGAGCAAATTGACGTAAAAATCTTAAGTTAATACAAATTATTACCTAAGTGTTATTTTCGGTAGTGTTTAGCAACCTGTGACGTCATCGCGAGACTCGAGTCAAAATGCATTAATTACTTACAGCTAACAATGTGGAAGTATCGAATAAAATTATTTTTAAGAGATATGTCGTTTATAATTTGATTACAAAAGTCAAATGTTTCAATTTTTATTTTTATAATCAAATTAAATACGACATATTGTTTAAAAATATTCTTATTTAACATGTCTAATTGCAACAAAAACTAACTATGAAAGTGTCAGTTAGCAATGTACAAGATCGCGTCGAAATACGAGAGTCTCATAAATAAGTTAATTTCATAACGATGGCGTTACGAATTTATATACTTTTTTGTACGTCGACTACCAGACGCATCGAGATATACTATATAGACTTCAAGGTATTTCGAGAAGTTTCGAATTACAAGAAATTTTTTTTGTTCATATAACGGTATATATAAAAAATTAAAAGCTACAATATTGACATCCAAAACAGGCAAGTGACATTTGTCCTAATCAACATTAATTTTACAATTCCTTAAATACTCGATATATTACAAAAAATATAATCAAAAATAGATAAAGCAAAAGTTTTTACGTACGTATAGAAGATGAAACTTCAAAAAACCGTCCGTACACAGAGGAATAGTCTTCTGTGTACGCTGTCTCTTTCTAACATAGACAAAGGACAATATGTCTGTCCTTTACTCTCATTAAAGACACGAGATCTTCGATCGATATTAAAAACCCTATACAAAACGACATCCACAGATTTTAAAATTTTACATAGAAAAAACATCGAGTTTCAAATTCACGATCTAACGCTTATTTATTTTATTTTTTTTCGATTATTCATTATTGCTCGATTGCATATTAGGTAGTTTTGTATTACGTTATATTATTATTATTCAAAAATGTAAAAAAATATTATTTTATTGCATTGAAATCAAAGAAGCTTCGTTCCTTCGCCGACCCACAGATAATAAATATAGAGTACAAACTGACAAAACAGAAAAATAACAAGACGTATCGTGACGTCTCTTTCCCGCCATCTTTAGATAAATTAATAGTCAGTCATATGACTCCTATTTTTTTATTTCACAATCTCTACATTTACTATCTGTATCGACTACATAACTGTATATCCTATCCTGTCTAACTTCATTCTAAATACCAAAAAGCTTTATTCCTTCCTATTTAACTATCACGTATAATCTATTTTGTTTATTTATTATGAAAATATTTGCATTTTTCGTCTCAACCTCGTCCTAAACCCAAAGCGATCTAATTTCATTAAAATAGCTTATCGTCTTTAATTTTCCATACATTAATATACACTTGACGAATGAAAATCTGCGTCTAAATTTTATAAACCTCGCAAAAAATATATAAAAGAGCAATTGAACAAATAGACAAAAATTGGACTAAAGAATTAAAGATTAAAAAAAAACATCATCCAAAACATTAAAAAAAATATTGAAGAAAAATGACTACGCTTTAAATTCATTTCTACAATAAATTCAAAAGGCAAAATTTAAGAGAGTGCTTTACACTGCAAATGCATTCAAAATCAACCAATCTCCTTCCTCCCGTTTATCAATGTTGCCAGTTTTTATATACAATAAAAAAATAATACAATGTCAACTTTGTATGTATATAAAATATTAAACCTCATGACTTTGCTGGCAATATTGATGCTTATTAACAACATTACCGTTTTCCCTTAACTGTTTTGTTCTTTTTACGTTTGAGCTATGATTAAATAACACCTAGCTAGTGACATCGTATATCGTAGATATAGCATTAAAATAAATAAATATACCGTATTCAGAGATAACAATTAATTATCTTTAAAAATTGGACATTTATTAAGTTAATTATCGTAAGTTCATCTTTTCTTTAAATGGCGGTTAATTTCACAAATAGTCATTATTATTAAATAAATGTTTATAATATTATTTAGTATTAAAATCTACTATATACGTATGTCATCACAATCAGTCACAAAAAAAATTACCACTAAATTGTTCATGTTCTTTACAAAAAAAAATATTTCAAGACTTATGTAACGACTGTTTTAGAGTTACAACTAGTAACACTAATAAAACAATTTGTGGCTGTTTAAATAAAACATGCTTATTTAATTACTTTCGTATTTAGAAATAAAAAAAGTGATCTTTATCTTTTATCGTTTTGTTTGTCTTCATATCTTTTTGTATTGCTTCAGTATAGGCAGAAGACACTCATTATATATAATGATTTCAAATATAAAAAATGGGAGAACAGCCACCATGTTACCGAATAAAAAAGCCTAAAACAGTCACTAAACAACATTTAGCAATTTAACAGGTACAGAAAATGCATTACGTACATACATGCCTACATACAAACAATAATAAAAGGGCATATCTCATAAACATGTATGTCTTTGTGATCAAACATTTTTCTTTGTTATTCAAATCATAGTGATTGGTCACATTACTTTAAAAATATAAATATATAAAAACAATATAAAAAATGGTGTAATCTGTACTTCATATTAATATAATAATATTAGTAATAAATTATACTTTCTGTTTATTTCCCTGAAATGTGATTTGAACCCATATCTCCGCTTTTCCAATCAGCCAACTCCTCTTAACTCTTAACTCCTCTTAACTAAACATAATGACCTTAAAATCAGTGTTTATTATTACATAATATTTATTATGAAACAATATATATATATAAAGAAATAGAAAATAAAGATATGCTTCTACTATATAACTTTGTAAGCTTAAATGAAAATAACTCTTTGAAATACAAATTTCGACAAAAAACTAATACAAATGATGAGTTTCACTTCATTTTAAAATAAAAATGTTTATTTTATATAATTAAACTTAATTTTTAATTATTTCAAGTTTCATATAAATTAACTTTTCATATTATTTTATATGAATATATTATTTTATTTTTCTAATTGTTGTCATGTTTATCTAAACTGTATAGTTTTTTGTAACTGTATATAATCAGTCGTACTTGTATTAAAAATCTTATAAAAAGTTTGAAATTATTGCTTATATTGTTTTTGTTATATGTGTTACGGATAACATTACATTTACGTCGTTTTGAAGACTAAATTAATAATATTTTAAAGTATTTCCATAAATATTAGAAAAATCAATGTTACTTCAATTTCATGACAATATCATAACATTTTGAATAAATATCTAATAACTGACTAAAAAAAAATATTTATCTACATAAATACATATATAGAAATGTAAGTTTTTCCGTATGTTTACACAATATGATAAATTTTAATAATTTGACGGATTTATTTACTAGTATTTGTAGCAACTTTTGTGCGTGTCTATGTTTAATGACGATATTATAAGGTTCGAAATTGTTTTAATAATGATATATGTAAGAAATAAATTTTATTGATTATATATTTATTTAAAATAGGGCATTCCGAAACTTAAATTTAATATTATTTTTGAAATTTCAGTTTCTAGCCCACAATTACGCTGTTAAAGACATTATTTAGAGTAATAATTAATAATTTTGTAGTTCCTTGTAATATCAGTGTCACTATTTTGCGTGACGTCACATTTATGTGTAAGGCATAATATGTTTGTGTAATTATTTCATGTTTCATATATCATGACTGTCCGTATATATGAATAGTATTAAATCAATAAAAAAACTAAAACCTAATAAAGTAAACAATTTCTGTAATACCTTGTACTATAACAAAGACAATTTATGACGTCACAACACCTACCTACGAGACCTGTGTAAATTTGTATGTATGTACATAGTAACTATATGGCATGTAATGTTTACTTATGACGTCACAACACAACTAAACTTATGTGTGTCTATAATGTAGATAGTAACTATACATGATTGTGCATGTGTGCGTAAATGGGTGTGGATTTGACCAATTTTATTTCCACATGATTGGCTGTTTCTGGAGAAGTAGACGTGGCTTTAACAAATTTTGAGTCCATATAATTGGTTATAGCTGAACAACTGGTTGTGGCATTCGCATTAACGAACGAATTCACTTCGGACGTGTGTATGGGCGCCCTTATGGAGTTGAAAGAATTCGTATTTAGTATAGAAGTGGATGTAATTAATGCCACCGCTGTATCCTGATTTGTTGTATTTAGAAAAGTAGGCGTGTCTGCAACCATTGGTGGGTCGATATAATTAGCCGTAACTAGACAAGTGGGTGTGGCTTCAAAGTCTTTTGTACGTATTTGTATGGGAGTGGGCGTAACTACAACCATGTTTGATTGTTTTCTATGATTGGTTCGACAAAAGGGCGCGATTTCAACCATATTTGTACGTATCTGTATGGTCGTGGGTGTGTCTGTGGGCGTGGTCGGTCAGCTGAGGGCGGGAGGGGGAGACGCGGGCTGTAGCAAGTGTTCCGGTACAGGAACAGCTCTAAGACGCGGTGGCACTTTCTTTTGGGGACAAAGTACCTGTTAAAAAATAAAGCTTTTTTATTATGTATCATATTTTTTTTATTATGTAATAATTTTATTGAGCATTGTGGGTGGGGCAGTGTAGTCTATGAGGGAAACTAAATTATTTTAATAATATAAATATATACTTACCCGCCTAGCAAATAAGAAGCAGCCAGTGTCATCCTCAGGTGCGGGCACGTCCGGCGTCAGTTGCAAGTCCGCCGTACGACATTCGCGACCCTCCTCATCTGTAAAACATTATTCAATTTGTCTTATTAAAATATAAAGTTTCGCATGCTAGCTAGTTTTCTAGTATTACGCTTTGTTCTTATCAGGGAGGCCCAACAAGTCTCTGCATGCCCCCTTCGCCTCGTCTGTCATCATCCCTCATGTTTTTAACGTGACCTTCCTCCAGTATCATTAACAATGTATTCCCGAAGATCAACCGAGGTTTCCTCTGCCTCTCTAATGTATTGTATAGAATCTCTTGTTACCAAGTGTGTGAGCGAAAAAAATTAAAATAATCAACAAACGTCTTTTTTACAGTAAAACATTGTTTTTGAAGAATATAAAATGAATTAGTAGGATATAAATTGACAACCTCAACTTTACATTTTACATTATTCAAAGAATAAAAAACTACTTTTTTAAACTACCAACTTTTTTAAAAACAATCTACTCACCAGCACAAAAAACATTCAATTCATTAAAACAGCCAGTTTCAATCATCTCCCTCTGCCACGGTATACTGACACTGCCCGTGCTGAACTTGCCATAGAATGTGTCATCGCCGGCGTCCAGGTTAACACCTTTGACGGTCGAGAATTGTTCTATATCGAGCACGTCCTTCGCGTATACAGCGTGTGGCTGTAAATATACATGGAGAATATTAAATAATTTCAATAATGTTATCACAGATATAGTACAGTAGTAGTTACATTTGAAATGGTATAAAGATCATCATTATTATGAAATTTAATGGTTTGTTTATTTAATCAAGTTATTATATAGTCTTATCCTTTTTATTACCCTAAAAACACCAATAACAAATTACCAAAAGTAACTCACATCAGGCACAAACGGCGCATCAACCATGCCCGCCTCCAGCCTGGCCCAGTTGAGCCTCGTGAAGAACCGGTGCGCCTTGACGAGGCTGGCGCCGCGCCGCCCCCCGCCGGCGCCCAGTCGCCCGCCCGCGCTCTTGTGCAGAAGGGCCGAGCACAGCGAGCGCGCGCATTCGCTGAACTTGCCTGAATATTTCTCTTGCTCGTGCTGAATGTTACGCAGACATCGGGGTTAAAGTTAATTGACGTTAGCCCTCTAAATATATCATTGTAACTTAATTACATCGACTAATCATAACGTTTGTATAAACAAGCGTGCTTTACGAAACTCAAGACGCACAAAGCAACCACGCTCTTGAGCATTAGAGCCGCGCACTAGGAACGCGCACACTTGCCTAAGTCTTTCTCTTGTTCAAGTTAAATGAAACATTTGACGGGTTGACGTTAATTGTCATTAGCGGAGTGGAAAACTGAAATACACAAAGACTAAGAATTAAGTTAATCGGTGCTAGCGCCTACCCGACATTCATAGGTAACGAAACAAAGACCGTAACTAACTTTAATTCTTCACGTTAAAGGAACTCATTGAATGTAATCAAAATGGGTTAAAAACCACAAATATCTGTACGAGAACAAGGTTAACAGAGAATAAATTTAGTATCTATATCTCATATTAAATATTATAATATAATTTACACGAATTTTATGCCTATTAATAAATATTTCATTTATTTTATTTTTTAAAAACATAAATGTAATAAGCGATAAATGTTAAAATATGTTGACATATATTACCTTAACCCTTCTATCGACCTCTTCCCGTTTGACCTTCTCTTTGCGCGCCCTGAACGGCGCCCGCCCCTCTATCATTTCATACACGAGACAACCAAACGAAAACCAATCCGGACTGAATGTGTAACGCTCGTTGTCTATTACCTGGAATAAATTATAAAGTATCTCTCTATAATTCTATACTATATTGCAAAAAATTAAGAATTTGTTGGATTGAACACGCTAATATAAGGAACTATTAGTTCGTATTGAAATGAAAACCAACAGAGAGCGTAACGCACGTTGACATTTACCCTTTTTTCTTCTTTTTTTTATTCTGGCACATAGCAGAAACGTGGATCTGAACAAGAATAAGAACCGGGGACCTATTGTTAAACAATCCGTTCCCATTACTCTAGTCAATAGACTATGTAAGGGTTCAGGTAATAACCTGTAAATTAGAATTATTTAAACAATGAACGAGTAACTTACATCGTTTTCATGAATACATTGACTTTGAGAAAACTATCTCAAATATGATTTTTTATAACAAGTTATGTCTCTAATCCGAGTAGTACTTAAACCTAATTTTGTGAGCCCTCGATCGTTATAGTGATAAAAACTCAGTATGACGATAATTAAATCGATCAGAGAGATTGTTGTGATCCATAAACTAATCTGGCAATTTCAATAGTTTATAGATTAATTGACGCACGACTAAATGACGACTTAGGCACATTTAAATTAAATTTTTGACATAATTAACTAATATATTAGTTAACTAATAACGTAATCAAACCCCACTGACCTCGGGCGCCATGTACCCCACGGTACCCACGCGGCCGCGCACGCTGCCGCCCTCCGGCACGTCCATCGCCAGCCCCAGGTCCGAGATGCGCACGTGCCCCGCGTCGTCCAACAGAATGTTCTCTGGTTTGCAGTCTCTGATGAAATAAACTATTATGTATAAACGTATATTTACTATGATGAACGCATATAATATATAAATATTAAATTAACCGGATATAAGTCCCGGTGCACCAATTCAACGACACATATATGAGTCGTTATCGACACATCCGCACACGTGATCACACATCCATCAACCCCTCTTCCTAAACTATGTAATAAAATCAAAGAATCTGAATTACATGCACTTTTAATTCTAATTGTTGTATCATCATTAAAACTTGGCAATTATATGTGATATATGGATGACATTACAATATTATGGTGCATTTGAACTGATCTGATGATGGAATGGGAAGTAAGCTGATGGAACATTGGCTTGCCTACTAGTAAACACAAATTTATGCTTATAACGTCAGTCTTATTAATCTGTTTTGTTGAAAAAAGCGTGTTTTTAGTTTTTAGAACCATAAATTTACTATCGAAACTAGTGTAAACCTTCAAATCACATCATTAATTTCACATTTCAAACAAACCTATAGACAATGCCCATTTTGTGTAAATGCTCCAACCCGCACGCAACTTGCGCGGCGTAGAACCGCGAACGCTCCAAACCGAGGCCGGTGTCAGCTCCGCACATGTTGTATATGTGGAATTTTAGATCACCACCTTTAATTTAAAATGTTATTAAAATCAATGTATATAGAATATATAAAGTAGTGTAAAGTGATTAAAACTCAATGGTAGTGGATTTGATTTCTATTTAGGGTGTTGATTAATTGATTAATTATTTTTACTTTCTCGTTGTGATAGATACCACCTGTGACTACATGCGAGATACAGCGTGAAGCTAACACAAATTATACAAATATAATATGTTATGTCGGCATTTTGATCTGTTTGTCACTAATTTTATATTAATTTTGTATATTTACTTTTTAAAATATCTATGAGATTAAAGTTATTTAATTTTAAAATATACTTATATCCACTCACCATTCATAATGGTCAACACAAGACACAGGGCGTCCTTGGTCTCGTAAGCATAAGCTAAATTCACAACGAATCTAGAATTGATTCGCTGTAATATTTGTTTCTCTGATAACACCATCCCTTCGCCTTTTCGCTTCTTTATCCTTTTCTTTTCTAATTTTTTGCATGCGTACATTTTACCCGTTGCTCGAACCTGTTGATGAAAAATATAAAATAAAATTATTAACTTGTAATATTTCTATTAATAAGATTAAGACCGTCGTGTGTAATGCTAATAATATAGTAAAAATTCGATTATCCGGCCCTCAGTTATACGGATTCGCGGTTATCCAGACTATAATCCGGATTATTATTTTATACAATCTATTACAATGAAACCTAAGAAAATCTATAAATACGTAAATGCGTACGTAATTTTTATGTGTATAAATCGTATGTGGAAAATGTTAATAATTTCTTAATATATAAGAAATACTATTTAAAAATAAATATAATAAGCCAAAATAATGGTTTAAACATACAATTTTAATAGTAAACATTATTGATTTTCTAATTAATTACAGGTAGTTCTTTAAAGATACAGATCATATAAAAAAATCATGAAAAACCAAATAGCCTCACTAGTCTCACCTGACAAGCGCAAACCTCGCCAAAACCACCTTTGCCCAACACCCTGTACATCCTGAAGGTGTTTTGGGTGACCGGCTGCGCCTCGAGCCACTTCCATTGTAAATATCTGAAAAAGTAAATAGAATATGATATATTGCACTCCTATTTTATAAAGCGAAGCATGTGCTAATGTGTGTTTCTGTGTCATTTATTCTAAAAGTCCGGTGTTCCTACTTCATTATTATAATAAGTTTCAACTTTCTGCACCTTCTGGCTATATGAAGTTTAAATATCATTTTCAAGTCTTTCTTAAAGAGGAGTTTAAACACTTATTGATTGATTATACTACCACGTTATACTAGAAAATTACAACAAGCAAGTGCTTGGAAACGTTTAAACTAAAAAGCGATTTCAGATCGTTTTTTTTTATAATAAATACCTGTGGAAGTACATGGAACGTTCGAACTCCGCGAACGGACTGCCCGCTAGGAAGCTTTTGACACATCGTATACATTCGCTGAATATGTCCTTGGCACCGCCTGAAATCAAACACAATTTAGTTATTAAAATGAAGATCAAAATTAACTATATAATCCATGTAAGCTTTTATACGGACTCTTAAATTAAATAACTTTGGATTTTGATTGACACAATTAATAAAATAAAAAGATGTTATAATTGAAAGTCCTTGAGAGGAAGAACTATGGACTCGAAAAGCTGATGAGGACCAGCATCAAATTAAAAAGAGAGAGACCAAATTGCTGTAGTGTATTTATTATTTTTTTTGTTTCTTAACGTTAATAAGGAAAATTTCAAATTACAATTTGACTTAGATACCAGTTTATTACAGCAAACATTACGCTCTAAGCGTCATGTGTAGTGAACGTGGTCATGACATGAACAGGCAAACAGTCATTCACTCATCTCTTACCTTCAAGTAACTTGCTCGCGTCATCTATGATGTCCGATGGCACCACATCCGTGACAGCCTCTCCGTTCTCCGTCTGCAGGTACATGCTGAACACGTCCGCTGCGAGCGCCACTCGATTCTCGTCCACTTCGACCTCATACCTCTCCGCCTGGAATATATTGTACCCCATTTTATAAAACTTTATACTGTTATTCACACACTTAAAGACTAGAATTATATTGAAATTATATACCATATTTAATCGTAGCAGGATGCGCTTAGATTAACGCAGAGAATGGTGGGACGTTGTGTAAATAAAAAGATGAAGGTTCAAATCAGTCTACGTTCATGGTTTTAATATCGGTGAAAAAGCAATCATACAGATAATTACTTTACTTTATTTGTATTGCAAATTCAATTTCATAATTGTAGGTCCATGGAAAACCTGAGGATTAGATATTAATTTGAGCGATACCTCACCGCGACCTCGAGATAAATGGTCTTTACAGATGGACAAAGAAGTGATCCTATAATAGTTTATTTTCTCTTTTTTAGTTACGGAACCCTATAAAGTAATATCTGCCATTACTAAAAGATTAAAAATGTATCGATAGACGAGTTCTTTCTATTACAATTTATATATTAAATATAATAAAAAATATTTCATTAGACGCGTAGTCACCGAACTGTTTGTCGTCGTTACCATCGCAAAAGCTATTGAAGCGTTCACAATATCTAACATGACACTGAAGCATTTAAACATGACTAATAAGCTAAAGCCAATATAAAATAACATATGTATGAATTTTATACCTATCTCGAATAAAAAAATAAGCATTACATTTAATAAAAACATTTGTTGAAATAAAGTAATGCTTATTTTTTTTTTAATTTCACGGTTTCCAGCAAGCTTATAGCAAGCAGGGCAGGCCGAGTGAACTTAGTGTTAAAACACTTAGTTCAACACGCACAACTTAATTTTCGAGGCATTTCGTGTTGGGTGGCGGAACTAAACATCGCGCTTTGTCTTGTTTCCAGAGCGGGAAAAATTAAAATAACCCACTATCCACACCACTCACATTAGTGGAGATCGAACCCAAAATGGTTGCATTCATAATCAGATGTGCCGCTGCGCTATAACGACTAGTATGAGTAGATTATATAATATATCAAATATATTATAGAAAATTTATCAAAAACTATAAAGAATATAAGCACAATCGTCCATTTCATGGGGGGTCCATGCCCATTGCCCGTTCCACGACATATCGATAATAATAGAACTCATATAAAGGGCCCGTTTAAAAGTGCGTTACATAGATTAACGACTTCACGAGTCATTAGCTCAATCGCTCAGCCGTCTATCTGCTGACTGACAGAGTGCTACATAAATATAGTACAATTTTCACACTAGTGTATGAGCGTGGTGTTGCTTGATTGTAAGTTTTATTTTTATCATTTCATTATTCAATAATATTTGAATTTGTTTTAGAAAACAAAAAGTCAAGACTTTGAAACCAAATTAGAGATGAGATGAGAAGAACTATTTAGAATTACATGGATACAGGTGATCCATGGAATTTACGTGCCAATAGCTACTCTTGCATACTTCTTTTTAATCGGCTTTAGTAATTAGCTAATTGTTCTAAGAGAATAATAATTAACTAAATATATAAAATGCCGTTTCATTCTAAGACCACTTATGCCAACAATTTAAATTAACAAAAAATAAAACTATAAGAAGAGAAATGAGGCCATAGCGCCGCAGCCACAGACTGTAAACACGACGTTGGTAGGTGAAATTCCCACTCGGGAGAATGAAATATTTTTGTTTCC
>FAPP01001766.1:0-10093 GCA_001485965.1 Heliconius ismenius | reverse complement strand
CATTCATAGTATTTTAAAACCTTTATTCATGGTAGACTAAAGATGTGGAGATTTCGTGAATGCAGCAAGACGTCACATTTAGTATAAATATAAGAATATCGTTTAGTGTTAATGGATAAATTCTTAACATTTTAGCGCCACGCAAATGTATTGTGACGTAGATTTACGAGTATATCACGCTTCGTCAAATATATTTTTTAATGTTGTATTGTTATTACTGTGCGTTTTTTATTCCTTGGATATACACACGGCTATGTGAATTGAATCTGTTGTATTAGTGTGTATATAGATAAATTGTCAAATAATCAAATCTCCATTATATTCAATGTTGAAATATTTATTCAGGAACGGAAGTGTCTTAATAAAGCGCGGAGTGGGTGAAGTTAGCACTAGGTTTCCTGGTGCAATCGCTATATCCACTATGTGTGAAGCTAGTTAGCTAGCACTAGTGAAGCTTAAACAAAAAAATTTAGCTAAGTCAGGCATTAAATTATTACTATATTTACCATGAATAAAAGAGGTAGGCTTTGAATTAACCCGAAAAGAACGTATTGATGCAATTATAATTTGATTATATCACGAGATGGATATCTATTTATCTATAAAAAGAACCTGTATTTTCTATTTCAAATTGTTATGTTTTCAAGGGTATATGACAAAACGCAAACCGTTTGTTCGTATTCGACGTTGAAATGTTAGAGTGGTTACATTATTAACAATTCCGAGGGTCTATTGTCCGCGGAAAACACATGTCGAACTTTGAAACCAGAGTCAGAGAGAATGGCGCTCACAGTATGTTGAATATGTTTAGTCAATTTAGTCATAAATTAAGCTAATTAAAAATCTAAGTATTTCTTCTATTTCGTATTTATGAAAGAAAAGCAGAGAAAACACAGTAAAAATAAAACTTCACGCTTTATCCCATACATCTAATTAATGTTTTTAATGAACTTACGTGCAATCGCTTCAACAGTCCGGTGTCCGTATCTGCACTAGCGTTAGCGGATTGCTTGGCTGTATTCCAGAATTGCTTTTGAGCGGAATAGCGGTTCATAGGGCAAATCTTAAACAGGCAATCTGGAAATCAAATGCTTTAATTTGTTAACATATTAAAAATATGCATATTTTAAGTTATATTTAGTAATATAGTTTAGTTTCCAGGTGTAAAAGCTTACGAACTGCCAATTTACTTAAAACTTACGTGTTTTTGAATAATAATAATAAAAAATCTGATAATTATTTTCTGAAATAGTTCTGTTACTTTATCTTAATAATTTATGTATGTATAAAGTAATTACACTTACCCCTGAACTTTTTGGGCGGATCAGACAGGTCGCCTGCCTCCGGGCATACGACGCACCTGTCATCTACCAACCTGTATAAAACATAATGGAGTATGTAGACGTAATGTTTTAAATGATTTATGCATTTTCATATTTTATCTATTTTAATTAGCTTATACTAAGAGTTAATGAAATATCGTTGAATTAAATTCATAAACTTATGTGGGGTTTGAACGCACAATCAAAAAGTGGAGTAGCTAATAATTTTTAGAAATGTTTCTACACTGACCCAGATGTCTGTCTAATAATATAATATTATAATATTAAGACTACTTGTTGATTATTTAAATGAATGTAATTCTAATTTGTACCAATATAATAAAAATGTCACAAACATTTGAATAGTATTTCAAAATTTCAACATTTTCCGAATATCGAAACAGGTCACGAACGCTTTTAGCCCTGCGGATACAGTCAAGCCGGTAAAGGGATTATATTTAATTTTCCCGAGGAAATAGGGCTTGAAACATTGCTACAGAATACACGTACAGACATAACGAGGATCAAAGGGGTCTATGGAACAGCTTAATTCAGTATTGAGAGTATTTAGAGCTATGTTATTATTTTAACATTTAAAATAAGCCTTAATATACAGGTAGTAATATATTATAATAAATTTTCTCACCCTAAGGTACTGAGGAATCCTGCCACAGAGCCCTCCGCATAGAGGGACACGATGTCCCCCAGATGCAAGAAACTGTCGCCCATCTTGCCTCTTTTTCCTTACCTCAACCATGCAACGACACCTGTAAAAATATGTACGTAAATACGAAGTACCATTGAAAATTGCAATTAGAAGATCATTACATCATTTTTGTAACAAACTGTTTTTTTCAGGTACAAGCAGTATCCCGCACATAGCGGGGCAGGCAGAGGAACTCCAGTATCAAGACACACAGTTCCCCACTTTCCATTAACATTAACATGCTGAATGGCGGAATGCTACGCCACGATTTTTCTTCTTACCAGAGCGGGGAAATTAAAATACTTCTTTTCCTCGAATCAAACCTGCATTCTGCCAAACCGTTACGACGCGACGGCCACAAATTGATACTAATATTAAAAAATCTAAAGAAAAGAGAATGTAAAGCTCATATATAAAATACTTGTATTTTGTAGTTATTGGATGATTGTATTTTTTTTTTAATTTAATTCTTGCTTACATTGTACTTATGGTCCTTTTGTCTCCTTGTACATTTTATTTTATTCTTTTTTTTTCTTTACATATTACTTAGAACTAGATTTATGTTATTATACCTATACATATATTCCTATATTTATACAATATCTCCTTAAGAGAGTCCAGTTATTCATTTCAGTTGCCACTGGATTGTATTTGGATGCTTGTTTTATTGCATCGTTTAGTAAGTGTCGGCAAGCTGTACTTATAATGAAAGCAATTTCCAAGATTGGCTCAGTGTTAAGACAAATCGGTCCACACTTACGTTTATTCGAAATTATGATGAGGCAATTTTGTTAAAAGGTATAAACATCTTTGAAACACATAAAAAAAGAACTATTTAAATATATTTTTTTATGAATGCCGGATCCCAAAATTCTTCGAAACACGCGAATATCATTTACAGTCTAAATAATGAGACTTGTACTTTGTACAGTAAAGACTATAATTGCGTACAGACTGTTGAGATATTTCATTAGTTTTGTTTGGACGAGTCTGTCAACATTGAGTGTGGCTCCCGTTTAATGTACGCCGAAACGTGCTGTTTTCGTTTGGTGATTGTTCACCGTTCGAAGAACAGACCGTTTTCAAGGTGACAATTTTCCTGATAGAAGCTTTTGATGTCTTATCTTCACGCTGCGTATGCAATATCTTTGATATTCAGTTACAAAGGTGATATTCAATTTAATATTTACACAAAACTAATGTTATATACAAAACTTGGTAGTTTTTAGGACAGCATAGGCTTCGTGGGCTCTACAGTAATAAACTTCACACCAACCTTCACACAGGTTCCACAATTTTTGGATATGACAATATTGTCATTTATTGATTATCTTAGTATTATAAATAATTTAAAATTATTTATCTATCTATATCGATTATCGGGAAATGAGATTGAGTCGGGGAGCGACTGGATAAAACAGTATTTTCCTTCTACGGCTTAAATTCTAAACAAACAATGTTGCGGGCGACGGTAAGTTAACATGTCGTAGCACTAGTAGTCGGTTATAATTATGCTATGTTACATACTGTCAATCTTCGCTACGGAGACGAGGACCTTCACCTCAGTCTGTCCGTGACTGCCGACAATTGTAGTGTTCGAAGCGTACTTTTTTTTCAAAATCTATGTATCGCATAATAAAATATTGTAATTGTGTGAAAAGCATAGGCTTTTATTCATATAGATATATCACTGTGTAAAAAGCCTATTTTAATATTTCGAATTATTAGAAAAATAACTGGTTTAGTATTACTTTAATTCGTCCGGTTTTTTATTTCAGCTTTATAATGTAACCCACATAAAGCAGGGAAGATACAGGCGAATATGAAATGTCAAGACATTCTGTTCTCAAGTTTCCACCAGAATTTGAGACATTAACATTTTTATTAGTAGAACAACATTTGAGCCCAAATGTCAGTATATTGAATAAGATAATATTTCAAGTCCAGATAAGACAAAAAAGCGAGGTCATGAGAGCTTTCAAGTTGAAATTTTCGTGCTTATGTGGTACGAAAAAATACAATACAAAAAATAACTTAGTTATTATTGTTTAGTATATGCGTAACTCATTACAAATAAATACAATAGTAGATATATGGGAGGTCCTTACGAGAGCTCGTATTGTTTTCTACAATTATCATTTATCGGGCAATTATTATAATTAAAAGTTTATTTGAATGAGGTTTTATAGCGTCAGGTCTCATTAGTTTAAAATAAGCCATGAAATATACACTTTTTAGTTTTGCTTTAATTTATGTAATATGAACAAGTTGTCTAAAATGGAAAATATATTTTAAGAATATTCACTTAATTAACACCTCCAATATATTTCGTTTCAAGGGTCTAATTAAGTTAATCGACTGTTTTTATTTAGATTTTCCAAAAGTTTTGATAAGTTATAAAATTATAATTAAACATAATGATAAAAAAACCCTTATTAGTATGATAACAAACCCCCTTAAAACTAAGGTATTTTCAAAAAATATTATAAATCTACATATAGAACCAATACATACAATTATTTCTGGAATATTTTCTATATAAAAATATAAAAAATATATCTGCATGATTTTTTTATCGTTTCTATTTAAATGTTTAAACTATTTAATTAAGATGTTAGACTCTTAATCGACATTAATCTATACTTCAGCTGTAATGGATGTGACAAGTAGTAAATGAGTTACATTATATTCATATACATGTAATAAACTCTTCCGTTACTATATGACTAAAAGACAACGCACAGACAAAACTTATATCGCCGGCTTTATATACTTGAAATTAGCTCTATCTGTATGGGTAGATTAGGGAGTGTAGAGGAGCACTAAGAGAGGACTTTGTACGGGGCTAGGTAAAAATAGGATTTTTCATTTAACGTTGCAGAGTCCATTTATATATTAATAGAGACTCAACGCGGCTTCGCGTCTAAGGATAAAATCCTATGTGATTTTTAATACCCTTAAGAATATGTGTACAAAGTTTCATCATAAACGGTTGAGTAATGTTGCCGTGAAACCGTAACAAACGAAGATGATTACACAGTAAACTTACCCAGTGTTCAGAATCACGTCATCGTTAATATAGTTCAACGAGCTTCATCAGCAGTTTAAGCATGTCGCACACGAAGTAGAACATGTGCAGGAGCAGCTTGTAGAACGCGCGTCTCAAGTCTATGAGATAGCACGCGACCAACAACGCGACGATACACGCACAGTAACATAATAACTTGCGATTTTTACTTATAATCATCTGGAATGAGACCCTTCATGCTTGGTATCGAGTTTATTTAAAATGAGATATGAATAATATATTCGTTTCTAATATAAACTATGTTTTACGGTCTTGACAATAATGAATTACTATTATGGACTTAAAAATTTCGGGCGGTATCCACAGTTAATCCAGTAGAAGCCGCTAAGTCGACCGAAGTTTGAATGAATGTATGAATTATGCAGGGTTCGCCGGCGGGATACGTACGTCTGAGCGCCCGTGATATGTGTCGACCCGAAGATAATCTTGACATTAAACATTGGGTATGGATTTATAGGATTCTTAATGTCTTTGAGATATGGCTTACATTTGGCCAAAAATAGATTTTTAAGGAAAATAAAGAATAATTTTAGTTTCGGGTTACATTTTAACTGTTTACATGAGTAGTGAGGCAAGGTCAATACGACAAAATGAAGACTGTTTAAAATACATGTAAGACTTTAGGTGTGAGGTGACATATAAAAATGAAGATGCGAAAACATGAAATGAATACACACCCTCGGCGTTAATTTATGCAACCATTTTTACATAATTCATTTTAATTATATTATATTATTTCAATAAATTGTCAAAATTGGAAAGAAATAAAAATTAGGAGATATATTGAACAAATTTATAATATGTGCGTAGCCAGCTAACCGGCCATTAGACAACAAGTATTATCTGACACTAACTTTCCCGCACGTTAGATACGAACAATCGATATGTGAAGTGGATGCGTGTAAGCCTAATCAGGCGAACACACGCTAAATATATAGAGAGCTCCTCTGGACCGTGTCCCTCCTTTCAAAGCCTACTGACCCATTTTCTTTGATAGCTCAGTTTAGACTTATAAAGGTTAATAATAATTATTATTTTTAAAACCCCTCATACGATAATTAATAAGGATCTTGACAGCTAATTTATCTTCATCAAATATTATATGGATATTCTGAATAGTGTCTTATGATAATTCTGGTAGTAATATGCATTGGAATAATAGCAGGTTCTTTATCTATATTGCGATTCTAAGTAATCTTAATTTAATTAATAAATGTTATTAAGATGTATTTTGTAGGTTATCTAATATACCAATAAGAGATAATCTATCAGTGCCAGATGCAAATAAAACCTTGTCTTTAATATTTGAAATGGAAATTGTAATCATATGATATTTTCGTAAATGTATTTATTTATGTTTTATGTACTATACTTTCACTTTAGCAACTTCAAAATATATTTTTATATATCTAGCCATACCATTTTAATGTTGGATGACGGTATTTTAATCAAAGGTCTACCTTTATATAAATAAACATAATAATTAGTTAATATCGTATACTATTTATTAGTTACTCATATCTTATTAATTTTAATAATTTATTTTTTAATTTTATAAGAAATTTTTACCGCACTCATAATTTTTAGCGATATAACTTAATAAACTATCACTTTTATCAATATAATGTCACTCCCACTTTTTCCCCACTGGGAAGTCAACCGCAAACTGAATTTTTCCTTTGGTTTCCGCACAAATGAAACTGTGCCTAGAATGAATGATGGCTGGACCAGCCTTGTTTTTGTTTAACATGTTTATTTTGCGTTTTTCTCTTTTATGTCCGAGTGTCGTTGGTTACAAATGTGTAAACAGTGCGCCCACACGTCAACTAATAGACCATTTGAGCTCTTCGTGATGGTTTAAAATTGTAATCCGATTTGGTTCTTTGCTATTACTCATTGGAGCTCAACTGCAGTAACTGTAATGCATCTTAATTATAATAATAATATTTAAATACTTTTATCGATTAATAAGCCTTAATAGCTTTGATTAACTATAACAAAATTTTAAGATCTTACGACGTCATGGCAGTTTAGATTGCGATAGTGGGTTGAATTTTTTTTTAGCTTTATGCTGTTCCGCATACAGCAGGCTAGGCGGACGGTACCTGGGGACCTAGAGTTCAGATATTTCGATTCCCATTAAGACACTTCCGTTCTCCACTTTCCGCTGAATTGTCGAAATATTGCAAGCTTAGTGAACTGAAATGAATGAAAATAGTAAATATTTCATTCCCCGAGTGGGAATCCAACCCACTACCATCGCGTATATTGTCGCATGTTTATGTTGAAATCTTATTTGATTGATATTTTTAATATTTATTATAGATACAGATGAATGTAGATTAAAAAATAACTGAAAATTCATCTTTAGATTAAATAGCTGAGAAAATATAAAATATTAAGAATATCAATGAAGTTAATTACACATACTTCTATTTATAGATACAGAAACGGCAGAAGTAAAACAAATTATGTATGCATAAAGAAACGAAATGAGTAATCATTAAATAAATTAAAATAACTGTAATGGTGAAGGAAACGTATATACGTCGCCAATTATATAAAGTGGTTCCGAACACTCGGACGATAGAACCTTTCATAGGTAGACACTCAAGCACTCTGGCGTCTTATTAAATTATTGATACGTAGTGTTAAATTGGTTAATTTTCTTTTTATTCTGTCGCACCTTCCCTATTAAGTTACTTAATTTTCGATTTTAGTCGTTAGGTACTAAAACTAGGAAAATGCGAAAATATTTATAAATATAATTTTCTTAAGCGTAAATGCCAATACCCTATTCAGTTAGGTAATGACGTAATGAGGATACGATGGTGGTGCATTCAATTTCCACTAGATTAAATGAATTCTTGCCATTTGCTTGATCTCTTTAGACAAATCGGTGCGACTCAACATGTAAAACATATTCTCAAAAATTGAGCGGAACGTGTGGAATGGAGTGTCTTACCACCAGACACTCTGCCTAAGCGATACAGCATAAAATTGAAATAAAAGGCAGGTACTCTCAAATGTACGGCAGCATTGGCATCTATCAATGGGTTAGCAAAGATAAAATCGCTCTCAAGAGCGATCTGAGAGTTGAGTGCGGCTTATAAATAAATACGGACCTAAAACATTAAATACAAGTAAGGTAAGTAAATACCTTTTATAAAATAATATCAAGATCTATTTTTGCTTATTTCTCGAGTGCGACCTGTCGTAACCTTACGCGGACGTGTGGACAATGATAATAACATCCGTCTGTCAGCACGTCTAGATCTACTTATATTTATATGAGAGACTAAATAATTATTTCCGTTTTATATTTATTTTTCTATTTCATATGATATTTTTATCTTTCATCGCATATCTCATTTTGTTATCTTTTGCGGGATAGGTGGATGTGTATTGAGTGGTAGGAAAACCCGTTTTTTTTGTATGCTATTTTAGTTTTATGTGAAATAATTTATGAAATGTCAAATTTTTATGACATGTCCAAGTAAATGTTAAGCATTTTTATGGAATAAAGATATTTTGACTTTGACTATTTGCATATAGATAACGGCAAGGGCAAAAGGGCATAAGCGACTGTAAATGTAATAGGTTGTGGTTTCGATTCCCACTCGTGGAAATTAAATATGTTATATTTTTATTTTCTTCGCTTTGGCAACTCGGTGGAAACTGGCGGAAAGAAGAATAAAAGGGCGGCGTTGAGTTCCGCTCCTTAACACGCAATGCGTCCACAATTATGCGCAATGTGGGGAACGGAAGTATCTGAATGTCAACGGAGTGTCTTATCACAAATTTTGTAGGGACTATCTGCCTACCCTGGTATATATTATAATATTGTTACACAACTCACATAAAAGAACGTTAACAATGTATTTCTAATACGATATGGTTACCGTTTACTCGCTCGTAAAGAACAAATAAACGTAACGCCATTGTGGCCATGGAACGCTCTATTTTGAGTCTTGTTTAGGTATGCAAAGTTTAGTTTTAGTAAATAACCAAAGAACATGAAAGTACACTCATATATGCTATTTTTTGTAATGCAATTGATCCTTTTGTATTGTTCTATGTTTGAGGAAGCATATTATGTAATACTTAATGTACGAGATATTAAAAGGAGTGTCGAAAAAAAAGAAAGAGAAGAAAAAACATTAGTAGGATTTTTTCACAAGTCACTTCGGTAAGCACCGATATGTAAATAAAATAGGTCGCAATAAAAACGCTACATTATTGGCCACACAAACGATATTTCTTACAAAAGTATCGAAATTAAATTGATGAGAGCATGCTTACGGAGTTACTTAAAAACGATATAATCGCACAGTATTATTCTTTTATAATTACTTATTATTATGTAACAATAGTAGCACTAAGGATACCGTTACAAATAATTATGTTATACGGTTAGACGCCATCGGTTTGGGTTTTTTTTTCTGTCTACTATCTTTTAGGCCATTCCCCATGTCCGCCCAATTTTGCGAGCCATTGCACTCATGCGTTGTATTATGGTGTTTTATACATAATTACTTACTCTTAAAGGTGTGGCAAATAAACATTTTATATATATCTCTTAGTTACAATTTATGCGAGTCTATAAGTAATACAAATTATAAGCCAATCAACATTTTTCCTAAAAAAAGTACTTTCACCGCATCTCATATGACATTTTAAAGATATTATTAAAACTTGTTGGATCAATTACGTATAGTTTACACCTCTTGAACACACCTGTGCATTTATAGATTGTAATTGCAATTGCAATAACTATATCGGATGTCGTGGGTTCTCCTATTAAAAAAGATTTTTGTAAATAAATATAGTACGCTCATAAGCTCTGCAGGACAGAGCTAGTCGATCAAACTTTAAGACTAAAATAATCGAAACATTTTATAGTTCGAAATTATTAAAGTACTAGTGGTCCCGGCTGCGGCTACGCCCGCTTGAACTATACGATTATTTATTAAATAT
>FAPP01001730.1:0-10385 GCA_001485965.1 Heliconius ismenius | reverse complement strand
TTTTTTTACTTTTAGTTCGTTGTTAGAAGTCGGTTTTTCTTTTTGTTAAAAATTAATTTATTATTTTTCTATTATGAACTTGGTAGTTCTTTTATTTATTTCTTCGGCGTGGTTTTTAAAAATCAGAAATAAATTCGATTCAAACCAATTCCAGTTGCTTTGAAGAATTTTACATGCAGAGTTCCTATCTCAATATTGTTATCATAAACCATATATTGCAATATTTTAAAGCAATGTGTAATATTCGGTAGCCTTCCAGACCTAGAAGTATACCGACTGACCCACATAACCGAATGTACCTCGCCGGCACTTTTATTGTTTGACTTCAGAGGATTTTCACGTCTCAGAACAATTTTATAGCATTTCCTCCGAATTGGGAGGTAGCCTATTGGACTATATGCATTATGTATGGGAAGAATTTTATACTCACCTGTGAATGTAGTACGATTTTTGAGCCTAACTACTGTAGATTGTACGACTTAGCCATAGTGGGTTATACAATAGTGATACATTCAATTTTGGATTATTTTTCAAGCAGACAATGTTCGAGACGTAGGTAGGGTCGTAGACTTATATTTAAATTATTAATTGCCATGGCTTTCGTCTCGACAATTAGGCGGAAAGTGAAGTGCGGGATACAGCGAGAAGTTGCTTTTATTATTTTGTAAAAATAACCGTATGAATACAAAATAGCTATTTATGCACGAGTAGATAAATAAAATTGATATATAAAATATCCCAAAAAAAATATTAGTAAACAATACTTGTATATTTTGTAAACAAAAATCAGCATGTCGTGACGTTATATCATTGACATGGCTTTTGATTCGATAGACACGATCGTTTATAGTAGAACACGACGAAATTAATAGCATTCTTTCTCTTTATTAAAAATATATAACACAAAAGCTATCGAACTTAGATAGTAATTCTAACTAACTTACAAGTAGAAAAATATATACATTAAAGTAGGTAATTCGTACTATAATATAACAATAATATAATTTTACATCATACATATATGATACATTGATTGGCGATTTCATGATATTTATTTATCATTGATAAACAATGTAAAAATACAGACTAGCTGACTAAGCAATTTAGAAGAACTTATTTTGCTCATAAAGTAGAGACAAATTAGGGTAAATATATCCAAAAACCTGTACAATATACACTAATATTATATTCAAAATACGGTTGCTGGGAAAATAAACACCTAATATAAAAATAAAAGCGTTGGCGTTTAACGCTAAATTATTCGTGGCAGCTTCGTCGTCACGTAATTGCTAGAGAAGCCTAGGCCGTGTAATCCCACGATTAACCGCGAGTGTGAGCACGTTTATAACGGATATTTATAAATCCGACGCCATTAGTGCGTGCTGTTCACAAATATTGAGGAGTCTATGGATAATTTATGAGGAAATTTTGTATTATGAAGATTGATTTTAATTGAGATTTATGCCCAATTTCCCGGGCGAGATTTAAATATCGCATATCATACAAAATATTACTAGCATATACCTTCCTTCTCGTATCATACAGAATACATTTTTTTCAGCTTCACGTTTCTTCCCTTTTAAAACAGGTTACACAGTTACATCTTAGTGTTAAGACACTCCGATTTCCAATTTTCAAGACATTGCGTGTTAAGTAAGTATTGCAATAACAAGTTGCTCATCTGAATTTTTAAAATATAATTAGGCCACAGTTAATAAAAAAGAATTAAGTATAGTTATTACAAAGTAAAATAAAATTAAAATTAACTTTTCTCCACATAAAATGGAAATTAAGAAATAAACATTTGATTTCATTCCTAAGTAATAGCTAACTTAGCCTATATTAGAGTTCCAAATAAAAAAACGAACTAAGGGAAAACCTGCATCACATTTCGGTATGCCAAAAGCTACTTGGCAAAAGTGCAACTGGAAACAGTAAATGCTAATGCTAATATATTTTTAAATTATTTATTCATCTTAAGAGAAACAGATATTTTTAGCAATATATTATTAAGCTGGAGAGATCGTTTGTTTGGAACTAATTGTTGGAACTGAATAATTATGTTGAATATTGTATAGCCCATTTATCGAGGAAGTCTATAGTAGTATATTCACATTAATTGAGTCTGGCACACAACTCTAAAGCTAGCCTCAGTCTTATATATAGTGGCAAACCCGATCGGTAAACGAATCCGTCAATAGAGTCTCGATTACGTCATCAATCAAGGACAGCTATTATGTCTTGTCATTTTTATTTACTGCTTGTGAAGTTGATGTATCGCTGGTGACTTACTTTCTTATAATATAATTATAATGATACGAATTAAGGTGCGTTCACACTGTGTGTCACGCAATCTCTCAAAAATAAGGGAAAGGGAAGTCTTACTGACAAGGTTGTCCTTCTTCTTCTTCTTCTACCTAGCGTTAGTTCTGGCAACTGTGCCAACTTGCGAAGAAAATACTTTTAAAAAATACCAAAAACTATTATAGTGATACAATCAATTAAAACAATAGACAGAAGCTTAGTTTTTTTACTCTTTCACTTGTTATAAAAATTATGTTAAATATTTTAGAAACATAAAAAATTATACTTAGCTGGATTCGAACCCGCGACTGTTTGATACCAACCATTAAGATGTAGCTGTTGGGGAAACTTGTACACAGGAAGGGTTGCGGATCAACCTGCGTTCAAACTTTAAGACATTTCCTAAATATTTCCTCATAGCTAGTGTGTGAATAACAAATACAAAAATGGAACGTCTAGATTTCTCTCTTATACATCCTTCATGGAAATTTTAGAAAAGGACATCAAATGGGACGCAGGAGAGTAACGCGGCTTTGTTTTCGTGTCTTGTTTCAGAGCTACGCTTACGTTTACTTGCTCTAGATTTCTAAATGTTTTGACTTAATCGTCTAAATGGTGTTTTATTCTGATACATTTATAACATTTACAAGGCCGACGACGTGTCTCAGAAATTATACTTTCCGTGGGGAATGGAGTGTCCTAATACTAGGTAGTACACTTTACTCATGAGTAACGTTAAAAAAAGTATTTAATGTATCTTTTAATAGGTTTAGATACCTAGGCTGATTGGTTAAATCTGGTTGTAAACATGAAAATCCCAATAATGCGACCCCAACGCGTTACACGCGTCGATTACATGGCTTCCGAGTTCATTTATGTGACGGAGAGTCAATAAAGTTAAGATAATATATTTGTATATATTTACATCAATAATATAAGTTATGCAATAAGTAAATCAAAAAGCCAGTCGACGCGCGGGAGCACAAGCGTGCGACTGTAAACGCTACATGTGGGTTCGATTCCCACCCGAAAAAAATTAATATTTAATATTTTGGTTTCCTCACTTTGCTAGCGAGGCAAAGCGACATTGAATTAACCCACTAAATAGCAGTACCTTCAAATTTGGGCATAATATGGGAAATGGAAGTGTCTTAATGGGTACGGAGTGTTTTAACACTATAGCGTGAAGCTAAAGAACAGTAAATATACAGAGGAAAATGTTCTATTTTTATATAACTTTAATTATCTACACGGTAATGATTATTTATTCTATATTGTTGTCTAAAGACAAAAAATAATTTTGTAATACACTTCGAAATAAAATTTTAATTTTTATTTCCACCTTAAAGTTTATGCATGCACACGCACTTCATGATCAACTATTCCTCGGTTCAACTCAAGATGAAGTTCGCAAGGGCGAATAGCTGACCAAAGCGACATGTCTACGGCGCGGGAAACGATTTTGAGCGACCGTAAATTATGACCAAAATTATATGCTTGGAATAATTCGAGATCAAAGCTTTTTAAACTTCATTATTGAGTGTAATGGTTTGATGCTCCCTGCTCCCTGCTTCCCTTTTCTAAAAGTTAAATCATTCCCATAATTTACTGTCTATCAATGAATGAATATGTTTACTCGATGTTATAGGACAATGTGCAGCATTGAGTTTTAACTGAGGAGTGACTCCCCCCGTCCCACCGTCTCTTACCAGAGAACTAAAAGGGGAAAATGAACATTTGATATGCCATTACACATAAATATATAATGTTACAAAATAAACAGCCACTCGTAATATAAATAAATAAATAAACGCGTCATGTAATCAAGTGGGTCTGTAAATGAAACTAAAGTTAACTGCAATTTATACAAGGATAAGTTACATCGAGCCACACTCACAGTACAGGCAGTACACCGTCGACCTACTCTACGTATAAATGTACCTACTGGCTTTTTAATCATTTCAGTTTTCGGGCTGCGAGGACTTTTTAAATTATTTTAATATTACAATCGGCGTGTGTGTAAACTTAGAATGAGCTGAAATGATTTTACCTGAAATGCCGCCACTCAACACGTAATGAATGGGGAACGGAAATGTCTTAATGCGCGAGTATAGTCTGACTGACTGTCAAATGAATCGTGTCGATGTAACCAAGCACATACAATTTGTCAGGTGTCATTAGTTATTCCGAAGCGAAGTTCACCCTACTTACCCAAGAATAATATAAGATTACCAACTTTAAAGAGTATACGAAGCAAGTTTACCTGAAACAATAATAGGGCACGTTAATTAGTTACCAGTTTTAATAAGACTAATACATAAAAGTTTCTCGATAAGGTAATATCTTTAAACAAGAAAACGTTTTCATAATTACCAAAGGCATGTCTCGTAGGTACTTTGTAAACTTAGCTCGTACCCAACATCGAGGTTTAAGAATACTGATAATAATTACAATTTAAAAAAATATTACATGTACTACATCGAGATCAAGAATATAAGCATTTGTATATGTTATAAATTGAAAAATTGATATGTAATCAAGGAATTGCAATCTTGCGGCAGAAAGTGGGGAACGGAGTGTCTTCATAGAAACGGAGTATTCCAACACTAGGTTCCAGGTATCCTGCTTCACCATGTATAAGACACAGTGTGAAGCTATATAAAAAAAAAACACGTAGGTACATTTCACGTTCCAATGGAAAACATTTTATATATGTTACTCGTATCAAAGAGGATTTAGGTGATAAATTGAAAAGAACGAACAGTCACATTGCAGTTACACTGTGATTAACGTTGCTTGACCGAGTTTTAATTAACTCCTAATTAAAAACGGTACATCAGTTGAAAGACGTTATTTTTTTAAATAGCGTAAAGTCAGTTTCACGTAGCTCAGCTCAACCTAATTTCCTAATTACCATCTAATATAACTTTATCATTCCCTCACTGCGCCAACGGCAACGCTTCTAACTAAACACTCGAGGGTTGCAGGTTCCAATTCCACCCGAGAAAATGAATTGTTTGCGTTTCTTTGTTCTGGTAATAAGTCGGGTGCACCCACCCAACTTGCGACAGCAGGGAATAACCGCCTGACGTTTTGCCAGTGCGCCAAAATGGCCTTGTGTTTATGAAAATTAAAAATGCAACAACGCAAATTCAACTAAATAAAATAATACCACATTGAACTAAATTCAGCGTGCATGACACGCAAACTGAATAAAACTATATAAGAAAATCAACTTTAACTCTTGACATATATTATAGCCAGGATGCAGGCACGTGCACGAGCACGTGCTGTGGTCAAACGAACTGACATTCAATATTACAAGGTTACAATTTATATGAATTTCGGGGACAGCGTGGCGCAACGGGACTGGGCGCATCTGAATGTAAAGGCTATGGCTGTGTGTGGGGAATGGCTTATTTTTATTTCCTCCTTGTCAGGCAAGGCGCAGCGTTAAATTACACCATTAGATACACATTATGCTTTGCATTGTCTCAAAAAAAATTGACATTTTGAAACGAAATTTGACAATTTTACGACAATTTTGAAACGCAATGTCTACAGAATTCGGTGGAAACTGTGGAAGTTAGGGTTTGTCATCCACCATGCCGTTACACCATGCATTGCCATCTGGTCACAATGGAGGTGGTGGTGAACGATGTGTATAATTGTCCGATACATGGATTAATTACAACTTGTATTAACGTCTCAAGCATATGTTGAATTGAATTTGAATCAATATTTGCATGAAAACGTCTCCTTCAAATGTGACTGATTCAACTTAGTGACTGTCGCTTTCATTTCTATCTTCTCTTATCTATCTCTTACACCCTTCAATAAACCAACATGCCAAATTTCAAAGTTCTATGGCGCGTAGTTTCGGCTGCAGTAAAGTAATTTAATAGTTGGCTATCACTTTCATAAAGGAGAAGCAAGAAAAATTTTCAAAGCGAAAAATCAAAAGATTTTTTGGCATGGACACATTATTATTTTATAATAAATAAAAAAGTATAGAGTGTAGTATAATTAAGGAAAAACATAATAATATTAGGATGTTGAGTTGTTACCAGCGCGAAGAAATGAAAATATTAATTTACAATAATTAATGTTTAATTAATTTCTATATTTTCCTTGACGATGTCGCGGCGCCGCTACGCCACAGCATCCGAATAAAGTGTCGCTGGACGGTTCAATTCTTATTCGGGGGGATGAATTATTTTTATTTTATGTTTGTTTCTAATAAGAAGGAACAGTTAAGTTCCGCTACTCAAAAGGCAATTACAGTACTGCCGCGATTAAAGTAAGGCGCTGTGCCAATGTGCTACCATAGCCACAACATTTAGAAAAAAAGTCATAATATGTTAAAACAAACTTTTCTCCATATCTCAAACAAAAAAAATTAAAAACCCACAGACGAAAAAGAACAGACGATAATAAATATGAAAACTCCCTATTGCCTAACCAAAAAAAAGAAGAATCCGAAAAAATGTGAAAATTGAATAGTAGCCCCGAACCGATTTTTGGTCGATTTCTACGTTATACCTACCTCATGCAAGAATTTACAACGGGAGCGCGCCGAATCAAGCCGTCGTCGTTTTTTATTGCACATTCACACATTGGGCCAAAAAAAAAGTCGTATACAATAGCCTACACACTCGTTCCGACCTCAGCGTACACTCACGCTGTGTTCCAACGAGAACATGTCGCGGCTTGGTGCCAGATGTATTATATGCATATCCCGGAATAATAACAACCTAAAATTATTTTAGTCAATAAATTGTTATTTAGTAAATTCTAATTTACAACTAAGTGTTATTTATGATACAAATATTTTAATTAGTATTCAAAAAAATTCTATATTGAAATGTAGAAAATGATGAAAGGAAGGATTATATTATTTTTATTTCTCGCTCTGGCGACAAAGCGCGGCGTTGTGTTCCGATGTGGAACTTGTATTTATCTATTTAGAATTTAATAAGTTTAGTGTAGGTATTGTACTACACCTGCTTTTGTAAAAATAGACTATTTATTCAATACTTTCTAATTTTTTTATAAAAAAAGCCACCGCTGCTACCACTGTCTTAACCATCGTTCTCACCTGCATGAACTGTCGTACACAATCAGCTCCATGCTCACGCAGAAATGTTTGCAGCGTCTGAACTCCTCGAGCTGATAATCTATATCCGTTACCATTAGAACTGGTGGCAAAGAATACTCCTGGGGACGTGCCTTCTCCCATCGTCAATTATACACTTATATTACCCATAGATTACTATAAATTCCGTTTTCCATTGTATCCCGGCGAGCAGCGTAGGCAGAGTGAATCTATTTTTGAGACGCTCTGTTCCCCTTTTTTTATATATTTAAATTACAATGAATATACTCAATTCGCACTCACGGTTACATTTTCAAAAATCAAAAGAAAAAGAAAGCAACTTTCCAATCCCATCAAATGTAGGTGCGTCTATCAAGATGTATGTCACTACACATCACATTCTGAAATCATCTTTAATCAGTATTGCGAGGGGAGGCTGTACCTTGCACTATTCACTGATTACGCTTATCGATTGTATCGTCATATCAAATATTATATTCCGACCACAAACGTTTCGAATACATTCAAATTTAACGAGTTAATAACCGTTAATATTATTTAACCATCGAAAAATAACTTATAACTATAAATAGCTTATATTACAATATTTATTTTAAAATATATTAATGATAAAATCGTGAATAACTAAATTATAAATTTATCATAATTAATAAATTTATTACGTTATTTTAATAACGTAAAATAGTATATTGTTTTAGTTCGTAGCACTTGTCGTAGCACTACGTAGCGCTCAACCGGCGCTGTCGGCGCGCGTGTAAACACTACGCTACGGAGCGGCGTAGCGACGTAGGCAGTTGCAGGCAGTGTTCCGCGGGTGACGTCACCCGCAGGATGTTTAGATTTAGAGATATCAATGATATTTTATATACATAATGTTACAAATTAGTTATTTATGGAAACAAAATTCGTAATACTCGTAATCATGGAGAAAAAAATATTTACAAACATTGATGCTTGAGGTCGTCTTGGCGCACGTTGCACAGAGTAAGAGTATAAATACGACAGTTGTGGGTTCTGGTAACAAGACTTAGAAAGTTGAAACTTGACATGTTAGGGAGTGTAGGGAAGCAATAAGAGCATTACTTAGGGAACGAGAAAACGGATTTTTTGAAGGCGACGGCTCGTGGTATGTACTAACCACTGAGACTTGGAAAGGGAATGGAGAGTGAGTGACATAAGAATTTCTATTCAAAACAAAAAAAATGTATGATAACATATCACAGTCCCAATAATAATAGTAAATAGAATCTAACATTTTGCTATTTCCATAAAATTTCTATTCAAAATCTTATTATGAAATCGTATAAATACTATAATGGTAGACTAATGTTTTTAAAGACAATTAAGCTTCACAACCGAACTTTAATGGGACTTATACCTAAGTAGCTTAACTAACTGCTTAGTTAATTACGTAATTGAGCGACAAATGTGTGCGATTTTTGCTTATTACATTAAGGATAATCTTCTTAATATAGAAAATCTACTACAGGTATACGAGACATAACACAAATAAGAAAGGTAAAAAAAAAGTGAAGGATCCGAGACATTGCTTGTTGAATGGCGGAGTTCCACTGCACCATAATGTCAATAATTATATATTTTTTGGCCTTTTATATATTTACTTAGTTAGAGTGGGAATCGAACCCACGATCTATCGCGTTTAAAGTGCCATGGTTTAAAGTGCCATGCGTCACGACGGCCTGCCACGCCGCGCCTTACAAAATGTTACATACAATTCTCAAAGGCGACATTAGTCCCTTTAAACTAATGTACAACAAAGATTAGTTGTGTTTTCAATGAATTTATTTACCGGAGTAGACGCCCGGAGATGTCCGGGATGGCCGCTGAGAGACGCTTCTAATTACGTCACCGTCTCGAACTCATTTTACAGATAAAACATCTGTAAAACAAAAATCTGCGGCAGAAGGAACTTGAATGTTATCTTATTCGCGACAAAGCTTATCATCGAAATGGCGACTCCATTTCCAAAAATAAAAGTGAAAGCTGAATTAAATATTGCTATCTTTAAATTATATTCAGCGAAATATAAATTAGAAATAAATTGTGGAAACTTTAAAATAAATATTATATCAGATTTCACCAAAATTAACGAGATTTCATTAAGAAGAGTTAGTCACATCGATGGCATACAATATTTTAATTTTCTCATTTTGTTAAAAAAAAGCGTAACGTTACGCCAATTAACGCACAATGTTTCGCATTCAGACTGATAACACAGTACAGTGTCTTAGCACTAGGTTCTCTTGACCATGTTATATGCGGGGTAACGACAGAGAGAAGATTAACTAAATAAAAAAATTAATTCATTTCAAAATACAGAATGAAACTAGCACCTTTCGCTAAGCGATTCATCTGATGCGAATATATTGTTCAGGTGGTCGATTTACTCTGCACTTTTAAAATTACATTTTGAAACATGTTCGGATTGCTTTCCCCACGTTTACAGCAAATTCAATATCCGTTCTCTCGAAACCTGCAGAAATATAATCAATATATGCGCCACGATTAATAGTAACAATATTCTTATTTTTTTTAACTTCATGTTGTATCCCGCACATAACAGGGTAGGCAGAGTTAACCTAGTATTATACACTCTTGTTCCCCATTTTTCACCGAATTTCGGAAGCACTGAGTGTTATGTGACGGAACTCAACGCCGCGCGTTGCCTCGACACACGAGCGAAGGAATTAAAATATTAAATATTTCATTTCCTTGTTTACAGTCACACGCTTGTGCCCCTGTGCCACGAAGTTTTTATTTACTTAAAAGAGTTTTTGTTTGAGATTTAGGTTTAGGAAGGTAGGCAACTAGCGCCTGTTAAAACACTCAATTTTCGAAGAAGCATAAAAATCATAGTTAGTAGAACCATGTTAAAGGAGGTGAAAGTGATGGGCGTAGGTTTGAATCCCACGAAAAGGAATATATTTATTATTATCTCTATTTT
>FAPP01001726.1:10538-22277 GCA_001485965.1 Heliconius ismenius | reverse complement strand
AAATCGGTCAGGAACTTATCATACACAGATAAAAAGAACAAACTTATCTCTGGCGTCCTTTCTCTTTTATTAATATATACACTAATATTTTATTGGACACTACTTTCTACACACAGTCTTTGCAACATTGATGCATTGTGGTAATGTCCATAACAGTATAATAAATTTTGCGTAAACGCCGAATTGGCAATCGTAAACATTCAGCGGGATATGGTCGTCATAAAACGCAAGTTGAAGACTTAGTGTTGTGGGTATGAAATAGAAAAATCTAGAAGGAAAAGTAGAATATTATTATCATATATGGAAGAAATAACAGATGTATATAACATTACATTTTTTTATGACTTGTCAAAAATGCCTAACAGAAATAAAATTAATCAACAAAACCCTTTTTAAAATAGTCTTGTATTTTAATGAGTAACTAATTTTGTCATAATAATCACAATACCAGGAGAAATATAAAAAAATATGTACTTCTACAAAAAATATAGAAGTAGTTTTTAATATAGTAAGATTATTTATATCTGATATTTGATACATAGTAGAAATTAAATATATTTTTAAATTATATTACATTTTGTTAAGTCATGGTTATAAGTAAAACACTAAAATAATCGAGAGTGGAACGTACGTGTAAAACTAATAGACATTAATACTAAATTACTCATCGTAGAATTCGTCTTAAAGATATATTATAAGATATAAAAAGAGTTTTAAAAATTACTAGAATCAGTACGATACTTTAGAAATAGTTATATAAATATTTCCTCAACAGAATTAAGTCAAATTTAGAAATAGACTAACAAGTTTCGTAAGAGGCGGGCAGGAATCGGGAACCTATCAAGTATGCCCTCAATCTCGTCAAGGTCGCGAGAAGCCGATGGATACGGGCATTACGAGTCTGATATCCAATAGTGCTTTCCTGAGGAGATCCATGGAGGAAGTTCATATCCAATAGTGGATGTTGACTATTTTGAGCGTACCCCTCTAGGTATTCTATATATTAGTTCTCTTAATATACGAAGATTTATGAAACAGATTAATATATATATATATCAATATTATTTAATAATAATTCAAAAACAAAAAAGAAAACAACTTAGTAGGTATATGGGTCGAAGGTAAACTACTTATAGGTAAGACCTTAATTGAGGACAATTTACTTTGCCAATATAAAGCAAACTTAATAAAACCATTTCATTCAATTGCAAGGCTTTCAAGAAAAAATATTATACTACTATACTAATATATCCATCCAAACATGTAATTGGTATTTACCTTATCTAAATAATACAATATAAACTTATATACGTTATAAAAGCAAATAATTTGAATTAATTTTTTATAATAAAATTTTATTAAAAAAATAACATATTGTCACGCACTCTTTATTATGTACATTAAACTATATTTATATAGATGAATCACTATCTAAGAATTTATCAAGAAATGATATCAATGATGATACAGCAGTGTAAATCCTAAAAAATTAACATAATCATGTAAAATATTAGGTACGTTAGAATTAAGCACGGTATTCTTTACCTTATTTTTTTTAAATACATTTTACGTTCATAAATATCAGTGACATAACATGTCATGTACAATGCTATAAGTATTAGTCTTAGATTACTTTTTATTTAAAATGGTATCCATACATACAGTTGGTGTACGTGATCACGTACGCTATTAGTTTACAATTGAATTAAACAAATTCACATAAAATTATGGAAAGCCGGAGTGTCTGATGTAAATTAAAAAAGTAAATAGTTATCTAAAGTCATAAAGTATACATAATATACATACAGTCGTAAAAAGCAAGCAAACGACAAATAAATCAATATTGATAAAATTTGCTAGTAAATATACCCAATACATGGTATCCATTTTATAAGATAAACCAAAATTAATTTAAATAGTCTTTCTTTTTTGTAGAAAAAAAAAATCAAGTTATGTAAGTATATGTTCAGTTTAGCAGTCTTTGGTTACGTCAGGTTCCCACTGTGTGCGGGATACAACNNATACTATAAAAAATATATAATCCACGATCACTACGTAAATTTTATAGTCCGATAAGGTACGTACGTAAGCGATAAATCGAACGTGAAACTTCGCCGCCACGAGATAGATCATGACGTAGATAACTTATAGTCACAGATAAGCCCACGCACGCACCGTCTGGCTACATATGTTTACAGTTTTATAGGAAAATTGTATAATAAACTCTAAACAGAGAGTCCTACTAATATTGTATATGTGAATATGGATGTTTGTTCCGCTTTCACGCAAAAACTAATGAACTTATTTAGACGAAACTTTACAGCAATAAATATAGGCGATACATCAGAATAAAACATGGGGTAAAATTTATGTAAAAAATTTTGTGTATGGATAGAATAAAAAAAAAAGTTTAAGAACGTCAATATGTTTTCATTTTAATTAAGATCATTATCACATAAATTATCTCTACATACTTAATATCTTTTAAAGATAAAAAATATGTTTTTGTCACATGATTTTAGCATGATGATACCTATGAATTCTAAACAAATAAGTAATAACACCATGTGCCGTATATGACTGTTAAGTAGGTAAGGTTTATTCAAAATCAATCATTATTATCTATTAATTACAAGAATTTCAATAAATGCGGATATTTCTTAAAACTAAGCTGTTATTATCAAAATAAATTTAATCCTTACCCAGATATGTTTATTGCCTTTACGTTTATTAGGTCATGTCTTTTGAACATATCTTTGAAAAGTTTTCTCGGACTCAAAGTATTTAATCGAAAAAAGAAAATTTGTACAAACAAACAAACAAACAAACAATCATTATATCTAACCATACTATATCAATTTCCGAAAAAAACATTTTTTTTAATTTAAATTTTCCTAAAAGTAGTCGTGGTAAATGACTACAATTAAGACATTGCCGCTAATGCATAGTTACGACTTTCTTACAAGTAGTTAGATACGTAGGTACCTACTAGATAGGTGCATGAAAATGTGAAACACGATATAAACGCTAGGAACGTCGTAAATCAAGCAATTAACACCGATAAACAGATGCGCCGCGACCGCCACGAGATATCACATGTGCGGAACAGCACGGCTAATGAGAAAACCACAATTGCACTTTGCTTATAAACTTATTATATCTACTTACAACCGAATTAACTGCAAAAATGGATGAAAACTCGTATATATTATATTCTATTAATTATTCGATTTTTTTCCTATTTACTTATTATATTTTTTTGTTGCCAGTTTTGGTTCATTTTAAAAAATCTAAAGTAATATAACTGTTAAAATGAACAACATCAGTCTAAATGTCAATGTGAAGAGAGAGGTGTAATAGACAACTACTTAACAAAGTCATTATAGGTGCTAAATTCGTTATAGACATGCGTGACGTTTGCCCACAGGTGAACGTCCTTTAGCCTATCTCGTCATCTTTTCAACATCAAATTCTATTATGTATACATACATATTCATAAGCACAAAGTAAAATAAATAAATAAATAGAAAAGCGGAATTTATCAACACTGATGCGTTCCGATGCGTGAAACTAAAAAAAACTAAAAAAATCATCTTTTGTTAAGCATAATGTTCTGACATTACATACTCGTACTTTAAGGCTACAAACCACTTGACCCCCGCTTGAGGAAATGAAATGTTTATTTAAGTATATTTTAATTTCTCCGCTCTGGTGTCGAGGTAAATCGCGGCGTTGAGTTACGCCACTTAATACGCAAAGCCTCCTGAAATTCGGCGGAAAGTAGCGAACGTATCCAGCACTAGGCTTTGCCTATCCTGCACTGTGCAGGATACGTTGTGAAGCTGATTTAATTTTTTAAAATTTAATTATATATTTAATACGAAATATTATAATAGATGACCTTGCCACACCTCAACCGTTTAATTGGACCAAGCATATGATAAATGACCTAAACGTATTATATGGTGTCACAGCCTGTAATAGAAGTGACACCGGACCTATGCACATGCCACACCCTTCTCTATTGTAGCTGATGCAACTTCATTGTGTTTAAACAAACCAACATAAAAACAATATGTATAATTGTGTAAGTCTAATTTCGATATAATTTATCGTTATAAATCACTTCAGCTTTTTGCCTACATTCAATTAATATAAACATACATATACTACTATTTTATTTAAATACTAACAATACCTAAGTAACATTAGATTTTTAAACTAATAACAACTATAAATACTAACGAAAGTATTAATCAATATGTGTGAATTAGTTGGTACATAATTAAGTAAGGCTTTCTGTCTACCATATGACCTAACCGGGGAAAAAAATAATACATGCAATAAAAATACCTTTAGTGAACGCAAACAAAGAGTTAATTTTCGCAATTTCCTTGATACATTTAACTATTGAGAAAGAGGATATATACACATTATTGATTGGCAAAGATAATTGTTGAAAATATGCCACCAAGTTTATTGGAATGTTACCTATATAGATTAAATATATATTATAAAAACCCAAAGAATGATAATTTATATAATAACATGTGACGGAAAATTAATAGAAATTACAAAAAGACTCTTATATAACTTTATAAAATAAAGATGGCCAAGTGTGTTTTGAGTGGTAAAATAGAACCTATCATTCTATTCTCCACTTTGCATCTATCCAGACCGAGTTTGAATGACGTCAATACCATAAAATCAATAACAGTGTAATAAATGAATATTTTTAAAATACATTATTATAAGTGATATTTTATAGTCATACCTACCTACATACGATAGAAAATGTTTTTTTTATTTTATTCCATTCTATTTCCATTGCAAATGGTGAACGTTTCCAGAACTAATAAAACCACAACACATGTTATAATGACATATTGCATTATAAAATTTGATGTGCTGAAATTACAGCAATAAATAACGCGTAAAAATTCATAACGAGACCAGATACTAAATAAAACGGTCCATATGAATTGCTTTAGTTATAATAATATCTTCATAAAAAGAGATCTAAGAAATTCATGGAGCTTCAACGATTTTTATATACTTGTATGTAATTTTCATTCATAATATTTTTCATGATTGACCAAGCTTGGATTTCCACTCGGAAGAAAGAATTATTTTCAAAAACGTAGGGTTACGTTACTCAACACGCTGTCTCGAAAATTGATCGATGTGTAAAGAACGGAATTTTTTAACACTCTCCTCATGCCTACCATGCTATAGCATGAAGCTAAAAGTTACCTACAAATGTATCATGTACCTACTTAACTGTTTACGGCGAGGATTATAGGCTTTAATTTTAAGCCATGTGACAATATTGTAGAACGTAACTAATAGATATCGATCGACATTGTATCGTCTAGACAGCGTTTTCATAATTTTTCATTATAGAAGATGCTATCTTATTAATTATTTGGTCGTTTAGGTATAATTGTAATGTATGAATGTTGTTTTTATAATACATACATACAAAATATCCCGCTCAGATAAAAAAAGGAAGCAGGCAGGTAGGGTCTAATACGGAGTCACTATTTTATTCAACCAAGAATAATACCCTAAATTCCGTATTAAAAGCATAATTTTAAAATAATATCTACACTAAACACTTTACTCTCCTGCCAAAAAAAATATATAACAAGCAAAAATTTAAATCAGTATTGTTAGTAAATCACCACCGGCCCAGCTTCCGTCACATACCATTGTCAATGATAAGGCAACGACCTCAACCGTAATGGGCGAACATAAAAATACTACAATGTTACCACCTGGCGTATGAGAGAACTGTTACGCAAATATACCACCTACCATTTATAGTTCATATAAATATGTATTGATGACGATAGGACTGATATATAGTAGTAAGGATTGTACCTACACTCTAATCTATGGTGGTAAATCATCATTCATTTTTATTTATAAAGAATACAAAATGAAATAATAATATAAATATATGGGGTCTTGTATAAAAGAACAAAAATGAAACGTTGCCGCACGCCAAACTCTTGAGAGACTTACTACCAGTACTTGCCTAACATGATAATATGCTAGATATGAGCACGTGCATTACAGGCTTAAACATTATCGACAAAACAAACAAAAAGATGACTCGATTTCTCCATAAAAGTATACAGAGAGATTAAAAATATGAAATATTATTACAGAAAAACAGACGTGACTGTCCTTGTGCTTGCAAGTTTGAGGCCAACAACCCACATTCATAATAATGAGAAATATCTCGTTGGAATCAATGAATCATTAGCGTCTATTTTCAGATATCGTGACAGCTCGACAGTTTCAGTATGTGATGTGATGATGTTCATGTTATACTGTTACAGTGTATGCAATTGCATTTTAATTATATATAGATCATAAAACACAGTTTATTGTCAATTAAAGGATAGAATGACTATCTTTATATTGAGAAATATTTTCCTTATTAGTTTTATATGTGTAAAGATATAAATTTTCTATAATTAATAACTATTTATGGTCTTGTTGATTTACTTGGGACGTTATTGTATACATTTGATTGAATTGACATTAAATAGAATTGAGATATAAGTTCAGCATTTTTTTGCTAGATAAAAGTATCAACAAAAAGATGATATTTTACTAGCAACTACTATAACTAGCGTTCTTGATGCAACTATATCTATATAGTTTATACTAACTATACCTATATATATACAATTCACATTATATTTACAGAAAAACAAACGATACAATACTTAAAACTTTTGTATTACTAAAGGACAAACATTTAAACATATATATTATATCAGTAAAATAAAAGCCACAATTTAATGTGTATATAATACAAAATTAACATTTGATATGATCGTTAGGACGACGATGCGCCTGCGCACGGTAAACAGAGGGCCGCCATTTGCGGTCTGAGAGCAGTTAACCTAAGCTTTGATGTACGGCGCGAGTCCGGCGGCGTCGGTTTATACATGCACGAGTGGAATTCTCTTTTGATTCAGTGGCTCCAAGGTCGCAACTATTTTCTATAGTAATTCACGTGACTTGTAACATTGGCCAATCGCATTTCGATTTAACTACTTACTCAATAAACGTACAGCATTAGTGAAAACGTTATATAATATTAATAAAGTAACGAAAATAGCTACATTTCCAAACAAATGTTTTTGTTTCACAGACGCCATCGTGACGTGTTTTGAAAAGTATTTCACCAATCGGATATATGTAAATTAATTTTAAATTACTTATCTCGGTTGGTTGGATGGTTGGTAAACTGAGCTATAACTTAGAACATATGCACTAAAATAGAGAAAAGTGGAGAGCAGAGTGATTTTCAACTACATTTATTCGGCCAAATCTGCTTTATATATAATCACTTCCGCTAAATGAGCCAAATAGTATAATTACTGTAACAAAAAGTCACCTTAGCAACTACTCCTTATCATATTGCCTCTTACATATCAACAAATTACATTTTCGGGAATTACTTTGTTATGTATTATATTAGATAAGATGCGTATATAATATTATCGAGTGTAATATATCTCGATCTCAAGTAGAGGCGTATAATCAAACCGAGAGGTCGAGAGGGCGTGGAGGACGGCATGACCTATATAGCAGTAACGACGCCCGGAGGGACGGAATAGGCTGCACACGAAGCGAATTTTATTCTGAGTACGCCTCTTGAATCTTTAGAGACGACCTTAAGCATTTTAATATTATGAATAAGTTCGTAATTTGCAAAGGCTTTTAAAAAAATATGCGAAATATCTTTTAGAATTTTCTGTTTTATTTAAAAAGTAATTATAAAATTATTATTATTAATATAAAGTTCTACACGAAACATATTTTATCCTTATCAGTTCGGTATGTTTTCATTTTATTTTACTTAACCGTTATTGGGACAGAATGTAGAGAGAGTTAGGGCATTACCCATTTTCCTACCCCATATCAATACGTGAAAATTAATATAAGTGCCCGCTTTTGTTTTTTTTCTGTAACCCCAGTTCATAATTTTCATTACATAGATCTAGAATTATTTATTTTCAACACTAAAATATGACGGATTCTAAATCAAAATGAATATTTTATATTGCTAACATAATGTAGGTACGATTTTGAGCTATGTTTTAATGGTCGCATTTAGGTCTCAATGCTAAAACATAATTTCGTCGTTCCCAGCTTAGTAACTGCTCGACCTACTTGGAAGATTAAACTTAGTAAACCCCGATATTAAATAGAATATTCAGTTTTATACATAGCACCTACTAAGTACTAAGTTAAGTTCTATTAAAAAGATAATATAAACTTAATTATTGTTAATTATTATCAAGAGAAACAACAACTTAGATGTGAAACTTCATTTTATATCCTTTACAGATATATAAAGTATTATTTTATTTAGAAGCTTCACGTTATTTCTCGTACAACAGTATAGATTAGAGGAAGCGTAGTGTTAAGACACTTCACTACACCTTCCTACATTCCGAAATAACTTAAAATTACTTTAATAAATTAGCATTCATTTAATAATAAACCAAGCGACAAGTCTATATCACCAAATTACAAAATCATGATTATTCAATTACAGTGTCTCTACAAATAGACAACAAAACATACTTCGACAAAAAATATATAATGTAAAACGTCTTACACGCTAATGGATCATACATATCAACATACAAAAAACTGTAAACAAACTATCATATCACACTTAAAAAAGAATCAGGCATTAACTAAATCAATAACAATTTTATTATAAGACGAAGATAGGTCTATATTGGACAAGCGCATCGCATTAGTTCTTGGATTGAATGCTGATAAAAAAATATTTACAAAAAGATCGATCTAATAAGTTGTTTTTAACTAAAAATTCTATGGATAAAGATTCTCCTAGTATTATTATTAAGGGACATTCACAATCAAAATGTCTTTAAAGCCGAAGACCGAGCCTTGTGGAACCGACAAAACAATTATCTATTACTTTTTTCATAGCTTTACACTTACGCATATGGCATGGTAGGCAAAAGGATTGTACGTAGTGTCAAGACTTTACGTTTCACAAGACATTGCGTGTTGAGTGAGGGAACTCAGCGCTGCGCTTTGTCTTGTTATCAATTTGGGAAATGAAGATAGGTCATTCCCCTTAGCGCAAATCGAACATTAGAACCCACTTCATAGATACATAATAGCCAAGTTATATACAACGAATATTTTGTGCATTCGTGTACAATAAAAAGTAAATAAAGTAAAATATAAACAATCCGATAGGATATGCGTGATATAAAAAGAGTCCGTCCTTGAGTTGGCATTAGATCTAAGCTATACAATGAATCAGTTGCGCGTCGACACACCACAAAAAATGATTACCGACCGCGTGCTTTCCCGATACTAGTTTTTCCTTTGCACGATAGAGATAAAGAATGTTTCTATTTTTTTCTTGTAAAGGAAGCTCTTGGCACGTGATTCGAGTAACAAAAAATTTAAGATTCAATTCCGCATTCTTTTGTAATGATGTTATTGAAAAAAAAAATGCTTAAACATGTTGACCAATATAAAAAAGAACTAGTAATACTAACTTTAAATTTTACTAGTTGGAATTTCCTAGTGAAGTAGTCCAAGTAAGCCTCTTACTTACGCTGCAACATAACAAGTCAACTAAATTAAAAAGTAATCTCATGATAATAAATTATTTACTTTGTATTATATACACATAATATAGACATTATGTTATACTCGTATGTATGGAATTCATCGGGGCATATAGAAGTAAGAACATATTAAGATAGAAACAAGAAAATAAGTTGGGCGTGGCGTGTTGCCGCACGTAGTCATTTATCCGCAGAGTTTACACCTTGCAAACTGGGTCAAGACAATTTCATAATGGAGGATATATGCTGTTGAGAACAATAAAAAAGTTAATTAAGTCTAACTATCTAACGTATTCATACATAGTATGTACTTTGACTATTGCTGTATTTTTATATAATCTTACCGCGTAGAAGGTTAGGCTCAGAAAACCTAATGCCAAGACACTCCATTCTCCATTTTCAACAAGAAATTGAGCTGACCTAAACGCCGCCTTCCCCCAAATAAAGATTGAACATACGATCATTTATTTACAGCTACTTGTCCCACTGCGCCACCATAGTCATGCTATATATTTTTTAGTAGAAAATTAAAGTTAAAAGAAACCCATAAAAGTACGCGTCGAGCAACAGAAAAATATTTTTACTGTTATCAAACATCAAATAAGTACCTTTCAAACACGCGATTTTACACAAATGGAAGTTAATACTAAAATTATTATACCACAAGCAAATGTTTTAAGGAGCATTAACACGCGACAAATCAGAGGTTTTAATAGTTATTATGAAATATATGTTTTTAATATACATATTTTAATTTATGGAAAGTATAACATAAATTAAAATATATATATTTCATTTCACATTAGAGAATGCATTGCAAGTATTCATATAATCATTATTTTCTTCATTTATTCATTTTCCTCATTACTTATACATTTCTCGACAAATTTTCGTAATTTCATACAAAACATTCTACTTAATTTATTTCTATTAAAAACATTGATTAAGTAAACGACACGGTTAAACTATTTACAAACAAAATTTTCAAACATTCACAACCTACGGTAAACTATCAACAACGTAGCAAAAAAAAATCTAATACAAAATCAACAGAATAGCACTTCGAAAAAAGCCTCAAGGACATAAATGAAGCGGCAGTACGTGACACAAGTGTAATAAGGCATCTGGCGTCGCAAAAAAACAGCAGGAAGAGATCTCGTTACGGCCGAACGAGCTGTAATGGGGGGTTTTGTTTAGGCTTTTTGTCCAACCCTTGGACCTTTGCTCGAATCAAAATTGGGTTTCAATTGACTTCAATGAAGGAAGCCTTTGTGTATTACAAACGAAATGTAAAACAGGAGGCGGTATTGGCAAAATAAAGCTATGCGACCGAAGAATTGGTTTTGACATGTGTTAAATGAATGAACGAATGAAAAGGATGCAGTCATGCGTGGTGTGTTGCTTTATTTGCGGATGATTAATCCTATCTAACATTCGAGGAGGTAAAAACCCAGTAATCTAAGAATTAGCAATATTTAAAAAAATAAATATAAAATGCATGCACATCATGCAAGATCTGCATCAGACTTCTTAGAGACTTTAAAACTGCTATTTGACTCTTACATAAATAAATAGCGTACAGATAAAGAATTAACACATCAAAACATTACAATCACGATATTTATATTATCTATATTTTTATAGAAAAAAAAAACTAAACGACAACACATACAAACATTGTTTGTTTGTAGATATACCTACTGGCGACACGCCAGCCACCAGCATACAGTGGCCCCGGTATATATTAAGCGGCCACTCTACACAGTGACATTTCACACAAAAACATCAACTGAGCTACGTGAACTCTTGACTGGGATCCAGTTGGAACTGACTTCGGACGATAACGGGGACTCAGTGTCACGGACATAAGATAAAAAAAGTCTGACCAATATCAATAACAATGCTTTGTTAAATGTTATAATATATTAAAATATAAATATTATTATTATGATATGTTATACTTTCTTATATTTTATAACCTAAGTATATATTTAGTAAATTAAACGATTTTTTAATATTTCTACATATTATATACATACACATTTGCAATTGCAGTAAAAAGCAAAAATGTTAATATTTTGCAAATATATACAAG
>FAPP01001726.1:0-10469 GCA_001485965.1 Heliconius ismenius | reverse complement strand
GTGGACGAGGACAGGCTGGTGATGATGATGATGAAAGAAAAAAAGAATGAACATGCAGTTATAAATAAAAAGAGGAAGAAGGAATAATCTCTCTTTACTAAAACAGTAATAATCATTTAAAAGCCTATTATAATTATGTATTTTTGAGAGTCTAAAACTCTAAACGGTTAAAATGTAATTAATTTCCACTAAAGGTTTACTTGGTGTCACTTTCGAACACTAAAAGTCGTTTATAAAATATGATGAACTTATATAACGTGTTATATCAAAGGCAGCCCAGCTAATAATAGACGCAGGTATAAGATAATTAAGAGATAGGAAATTGACAACACGGCAGACGCTAAGTGGAACTGTGACATGCCGACGTATCCTATTAATCGCGATCGCGTCAACTCTACAAGATATTGGGAGACATCATTCCCGACTCTGTCGTAACGAGGAACAGTTCAGTTCAGTTCAGATTGGGATACGATAGGATAGGATATGAAACAGATGGATACATCCATGTACATGATATATTGGCATTTATATCGTTGGAGCACAGTTTAAGTTCGGTTGTGCAAGCGGCGTGGCATCAACCAGGACAGTCCCGAGCAATTTGCCTATTGCCGAGTTCAATTATCGCCCCCCGCGCTCATTACTGAATTAAGCCGAGAGCGACTGTAAATTTTGTGACGCCTCTGCTGCGCTACTAAATTGGTAGGCTGATGACTAGAACCAGTTGTTTCTCGTATAAACCAAAAAACGAAATATTACAAACATTGTATAACTAAACGGAGAACGGCCAGGTGGTGGGTGACAGCCAGATTATCAAAGTAATACACTTGTTAGAGCCAATTAATATTTATAATGGATATTAGCATTACGCTAACGCATTTCGGTCGGACGTGACTCATTAATCTAGAGAGCTGCGGCTATAAAATCCTCATTATCCATTCAAACTATCATCGCTGTAACTATTTAACTGTATCAAGTTATTAATCTCTTAATTTAAGACGTATCATACAAATCAGTGAACTAAATTAAGAATATTATAACGTAAATTCATTGTGTTAAAAATTTAAACTTTGGTATTTATATAAAATCCAAAGTAAATAGTAAGATAGGTTGTTTACGAGTCCAGATGCTAAAATTTATATTATCATTGTAAACATCGTAACGTGATAAGATTCGTCACTATACTGTAATTTTGCTGAATAACAACTTTTAATATATCTCGAGTTTTGTCATTGTAATAAAATATAGATAATAAAATTTTAATGTCAATTAAAAAAAGTAATAAATATAATAATTGAGCTATTTACAATCCTGTAGGTCAATACAATTCAAATATATGTAGGTATATTATTTTCAAAACTCACCAGGCATAAAGTGCAACAGTGCAGCGGTGATGGGGTAGAGGCTGGGGCTGTACGTGATGTCGGGGCAGGCGTAACCGAGCACGGACACCACGCGGTCCGCGACCGCGCGACCCTTGCGGGTCAGGTGGTATCCGAGACAGTGAGTCGCTTCCACAAATGGGGGGAGCATGATCGGCTTGTCCGGCAGCTCCACGGTGCCGAACACCTGTTGACAAATGAGGGTAGTTTAAAATAAAATGTATATAGCGCAAAATTTGTTTATGGAATTAAGAAGCTGAATCCTTTTATTAAAATAAAATACATTATAAAAAATAGGTACTATATGAGTACATTACTTATAAATTTTAATTACACATACAATTGCCTGAACTAATAGCACTATAATTACTATGTGAAAGTAGAGAGTTATATTAAATACGCTCAGTAGGAAATATACTAGTTCCTTTCAGTTCAGAGGTAATTGCCACGTCAACTTAATACGTAAGCATACGTCATTTAAAAAACTGTTGCCCTGAATCTCGAGACGATGGTAAATTCAAGCACTTGTTACTTTAGAGAGGCCTACAGAATTTTAATGTCATTGCGTGTACTATATTAGCCGACAGTTTAAACTTGTCATAATGAACGACAGCTTATTAAAACGTTGTAGAAAATAAATTAACAATAAAAACACTTCTGTTAGAAAATATACAGTAAGTTTTGACCATTTAATAAATTAAAACAAATGTCTGCCACACAAAAAAAAAACAAAGTTGAAAGAACCCAAAACCATATATATCTCCACAATAAATATTTGACTTCGCATAACTGGCGAGACGTACAAGTCGTACAACAAATGTACCTACTGTATACACATTTCAATTACCGAAAAACTGTATACAATTAGTAAGCAGTGGAGAATTTTTAAAATGAATATTTTTCTAAAAAACAAAACGAATCGTGCCTCGTATCCGCCTCGCAAATTGGTTTCATAAACACATTTAAATCAGTTATCCAATCTGCCGTCGACATATTCGCAAGTCCACTCGTGATTATCCACTTTGCCGACAAGGTCGACTCCGCTGGCCCGCTCCTATAAATTATATATTTTGTCTAGAAACAGTCCCTACGCATATAGTTATAATGTGCGATTGTTTAATTTGCGTTTTGTTATAAAAAACAATAGAAAATGCATATATTGTTGTCAAAGTATGAAAAGTATCTAACTATCGATGGTAGTTTTTATACAGCTTCACGCATATGGCAGTGTAATCCGACGAATTCTTGAGGCATTGCTTGTTGAGTGGCGGAACTCAACGCCGTTACTGTTTTACTTTTTTTTTCTGTTACCATAACGGAGAAATGATTTAAAATTCATTGTGGAAATATTTCTTTGCTTTCACACAAACTGCAACATAAGGTTCCGATTCATATATATTACTTTGACGACAAATGAGGAGAGAATGAGAAATCTCTTTTACAGGTTACACGTTCCCTATGCAGCATTATGCCTGAAACCGATAAAAACCTATTAAAAAAATCTCACATTTTTTAAAATTCTAAAATAGCTCAATTTTAAACACAAACAGTGTGCAATGTGCTAAAATCTTTGCAATATCATCGCGGAGCTGTGCAAACAGACGCTTTAGATCAATATTGTGTTGAACAACGATAAGATTATGTTTTCGTCGAGATGTTTTGTATATTAACTAAAGACTGGAAGGAAAATTTTGCACTTTTTGACTTTACGATCATAACAAAAATACACGAAACGCAAACGATTAAGGTAAAACAACTTAATCTCTTCGTTTTTTATTAGCAACTAAATCAATTTTAAAATTGACATTTGCTATAAAAGAAAAGTGAAGTTGGAAATCGTTCAAAAGGGCATACAATAAGTATGTATACTGTATAATATGTCTAGACCATCAATTTATGCGCAGGATATACATCAATCAGCATAAGAGAATAATTATATGTAGTGAAACAATTTCCAACGTTAAATCTACGGGTTTGAATAATAACTTCCTTTGACTTGTACATTGAAAGCGCATACGCGACTCAATCTATAAAAAAATATATTACATAATTATTTAGTACGGCGAAACTAAAGTAGCAAAGAAAATCCTGCAGTTATATAATGGTTTTTTTATCTTCGCACTGTATCCTGCACATAACAAGGTAGGCGGCAGAAGGAACCCAGGAACCTAGTGTTAAGACAACCCGTTGCCATTAAAACTTCACGCTTTGCCACGCATGCAAATATTTCACTTCCTCGAGAAGAAATCGATCCCACAACCTGCTGCTTTAACAGAAGCACGCTTGCGTCCCTATGCCACTACTGGCCAAAAAAACCATGAGTTCGACGAACGTTAATCTCTGTATAGATAAAGAAATCTACCTTAACGTTCCCTAAAAGGCCGTGAGTTGCGTAAATTCAAGGAGCAATGACCGCCACTAGGTTTTTCAATGCATAGAATAGTAAAAATAATAATGAAATTGGGATGAAAACGGGTCGTTATCTCACAGTCTGGTCTCGCCACGGGGTCAGCTAAATATATTTGTCGCCGATTTCGTAGACGTTATATACTAACCGGATTATAGAGACAGAATTAATCCACCGCACTTAATTTCAGACAAAAATACAACGTTCCATAATAAAAGTAATCTTTCAATAAAGATAGCAATCAATTTTATTGCTGATGTTCATTGGACACGACAATTGACATGTGTTATAAATAGTATCCAGTTACCTACTATATACCTATAGAGATATTTAAATAAATTGACACTAAAATATAAAAAAGATTTTTAGGATTAAAAAAACTCTTTGGTCAAAAAATTGGTAATGTAACATAATAATTGTGGCGACATTCACCAATTATCCACCCAGTTTTCAATACATAGTGTGTGATATGACCGAACTCAATTTCCGCTCTACAACTTATTTCCAGAGACAAAAAATTAAAATAGTTCCATCCCCCGACTGGAAATCGAACCCCCAACGTCCTGTTTACAGTCAGACACCGTGCCGCTGCGCTACGACTAATACATAAAAATAACTAATACTAATAATATAATAAAAATACTACTAATATATAGAGTCGTAAAAGAGTTTACAAATCATAAAATCATATCAATGAACTAGAACAATAAGAAAGTGAGTTATGACTGAGAAACAAATAAATTAATTCGTTGTCCGTTTGATTATCGCACTCGGTGCTAGCGTCGTCCTTGCCACTTAAGGCCACTTATAAGTTATAATGTATTCAACAGCTAAGAATAATAAATAGTAATTATAATTAATTGCAGTTTTCTCTATGTTAACTAACATTAAATCCAATTTTTTTTTTATTTCTCAAGAAATTAATTTTGTCTACCTTTAAAGCAACGATAATATTACGTAGATACCCCCCTCCACCCCGCAGAAAACAGGATAGGAAACAGGGAAATCTACTGATAAGACACTCCATCCCCATTAAGACATTTCTGTTCCTTACTTTCTAATTCTCGAGGCATTGCTTGGTGGAACTCAACCCTGAGCCTTGCTTTGTTAAAAGTGCAAGGAAATAATTAAACTAAATATTTAATTTCCCCGAGTAGGAATCGAACCCGCAACCGCGGCATTAACTACGCAAATTATAAAATTGCAGGAAAAAACAAATTAAGTCTAAATTATAACACAAAAACAATCATACTCTGCTACTATACCACCGGACTGTTCCTATAAAAATTCTGTCTGGATTTTTAAGAACTTGTTTTAAGATAATTACTATGTTCGACCTTGTATTCTAAAAACAGCTTGATGCACGTCAGGATATTTTTATATGCGAAAAAGAAAGAGAGTTGCATTGTGTTGTGAAGCAAGACAACGTTTTCATCTTTCGTATGAAACTAGGTAAATAATTGGACCAGGATGTTCCACCACTAAACATATAATGTTTTGAGTTCGGAAATAAACCAGGGTATTTGCCTGCCGTGCTATTTGCGGGACAAAGTTCAAAGACAGAACAACTCTACTATGTTTTGTCAACTCTTTTATATTGTACTTCGCGTTGACCTGTAATCCTGAAATTGGTATTAAAATCTCGGCGGGCGAGTCCGACTCGCACTTAACCGGTTTTATTTATTCTTTAACAAACGGCTGTGATGTTATACACAATGTTTTATATTAAACTAATTCCTTATTAAGTCAAGACCAAACAAATTTAAGCGATCAGATCAATCATCAGATTCTTGGCAATTATTCGGGAGTTGTTACGACAGCGGAACAGATGAAGATATAAATAATATTATTTTCATACATATCTTATATTCTATACGTAACGTATGCTGTTCATTGTTATGAGGCAATCATAATCTTTGGTCCAAACAACGTCCAACTAGCATTTGTACAGCATATGAGATGAATATTTTAATTATATTTCTTCTTTAAAAGTAACCGTTTTAGTACGCTATAATAGTTGAATTAAGCAATAATATGTTGGACATAGAAATATTTCAGTTAATATTATTTTTAATTATAAGAAGACAAAAAAATAATATTTATATATAAATACCTAAATTACATACATATAAACTAAAACTAGTCTTACATTATAAGATAGCAGCTTTCAGTTATAGCTTTGCTGTTGCAAATGCATTCAACCTTGACGGTGGATAAGAACGAGCAGTATTGAGTGCCTCTCAACGCATGTTCTGATAATAACTTTGATCTGAATATTACACTACATGTTGTTCTAGTATTTATAATTTAATAAAACTAGGTTACATATATGAATCGGGATTCACGCTGTATCCCGCAAATAACAGTGTAGGCAGACGTAGCCTGAGGATCTGTTGCTAAAAATAAGACATTCCGTTCCCATTAAGATACTCCTAATCCCTACTTTCTAACCAAATATTATGAGATTCAGGTCTTTTTAAATATACAGTAGGTATCGAAAGTAATGAAAAATAAATAAAAACTAACTCACACGCAATTCGCTTGAACGTTGTTTCGCATACTGACACAAACAACGTAAACAGACGTAGATTATAGAGTCGTAGACAACGAGCACGTGGGCGAAGCTTAGGCTCTAATTAGTGCGGACACAACCTCGACGCGACCTCTTGACACTGCCAATCAACGGTTAATTGAATAAAATGGACCGACTGAAATGCGAATTTGATATGCCTTTTATTTTGAGGTAGGGAAGCCTTGTTAAGAAATCGGCAAGTATTAATAGACTAACCGTTCGATTCAATCGAAAGTAGTAGTGTATTCATTTGAGTTAACATTCACGAATTGAACAAACTTCGAAAGTGCTCCATAATAGAAATAATATGAAGTAGGTGACAAAAACAGTTGAAAATGAAGCCAAATTAAATAATTTTTAAGTCTTATATTCTGGAAATAAAGATTTATTCATTTATTCATTATGTTCTGTTAAAATGACAGAAAATGAAACATTATTAATTATGACAAGATAAAAAAGAATCATCTATATGGCAACAAAAAAATAGTGTATTTTTGCTTTTAACCACAGATTAAATAAATACATTGCCGACGCTGTTCCCTCACGGATAAGATCGATGATACTATTTTTGGCAGAGCAAATCCACAAGGCGGATTCTGTTGGAAATAACTTTGTGTTTTACCACAGAGCTATGTACATACGAGTTGTAAATCTTTCGCGGTCGAATATCGATTGCGAAAACGCTTATATTATTGGGCATTGAGTTTAAATTTAGTTTTTTTTATTGTTTTTTAATTGGGAAAAACTATGTTATTCGGTTAGGTTTCTACTACATGTAAAAATGTTGTATTGTCGATGACAACTGATCTTAGAAAATGTGCAATTTAAAAAAAAATTGAACCTCAAATGGGTCAAAGTAGCGTTGAAGCTTTTCTTATATACATCGATTAATAGTTAGATCTAGGTAAAACTATTCAAGTGAATTATAAAAGAAAAAAATCTAAAATATCCTAGTTATTTTAGATTTTTCTTCTAGCCTACAGACCGTCACAAGAACATAATATAAATAACTTCAAAGCCAAGCAGCATAGGCTCTACGCGAAAACTCGTGAGTGACAGTTGAATAAGCAGTAGAACGAGTTACTGTAGCAAAAAACAAGGTCCCGTCGTGATTTACATAAATATTAAAGAGTTAGCTGAGACTGAACTGCGCGTGCGTCTTGTGTTCACATTTTAAAAATTAAAATAAGTAAATAAATTGGATAATTAATATACAATCGATACTATTAAAATAATATAATATGTAAGTGAAAACTCAAAGTTTTCTCTATTTAAACTTTCCATTATTTTAAAAACTCATTTGGTCTGCAAACAATGCAGAATTTACAGAAGAAATCATACCACGATTAGAAATTGTCTTTTTTTGGATACTATTCAAAACCTAGCCACAATGTGCAATAAGCGGTATGGTCCTAAATTCCTAACGCATTACACAAAACATCTATCAAACATTATAAAACTATCATCATTCAGTGGAATATTACGATACTACTCTCCACCTAGAATAACTAAGAAAATTCCACTGTTCCAATTCGATAGAGCAAATGATATAAAAGCACGTACAAATATACATAGGAACATGTCTACTAAAATAATACGAAATATAATGAGAAAGGACAATTTCCGTATCAGCAGCGGGCAGCAGCAGGCGCTGTAAACAGTCCTGACCCGATAACCCCGGGGAGCCGCGCTTGTTTACCGCGTATGTTTGATTGATAGTGATTAAGTAACATATCACCCAGCGCCCGGGGTTATCTGCAATTATTGAATGCATTATAACAGAATGTGAACAGTTTGTGCATCTTGTTCACGCGTGTGTAGAAAATGAAATTTATGATAAATCTATAGGTAACCTGGGTAACGGAAATGCTAATGGAGGACAACGAATGGTTTTTACTAGGTTCCCTTGTTATTTTGTATACTCTACTGTGTGCTGAACACAGCGTGAAGCTTGAGGTAATTTAAACGAGCTACAATAGTGCATTAAATTGGATGGAAAATAGAAAACGGAGTGTTTTGGCATTAGATTCCCTCTGTCTACTCTACTTCACATAATTCCATTTCAATCTATTATAATTATATTATTATAATTAGTTTGTTATAATCAACAAATAATTTAAGATGAAATATTTTATCAAATATTTGAGCGTAGCGATATTCTTGGAACATCATCACTGTAAAGTTAATCTAAAATATCTCCAATAAACTAACTGGTCAATCAATTGAAACATATATTAAGATTTATGGTAGGATTTAACAATTGATCATTTACATTGTTCATAGATTTTCACACATCCAGAATTTACTTTACGATAAATTATTATGTTTTTTCCCTTCAGATCACGTTTTGCAATCACGACACGTTTTTGTTTGTATCTTAATGATATCGCGAAAACAATTATATTTTTTAATAACTATCCATCCCATTGTTCTTGTTTCAAGTTCAGAGTTCTATGTGAATACTCATTTTTTACTACAACGAAATGGACTGCCAAAATTAATGAGCCTTAGATCGGTAATTTTTACATATCAGACAGTGGAAGTCGTCGATTTTAATCTAGATTCAAAAACTATTGAATGATTTTCTTTTCATCTCCCATGATTATTATAAAAAGTTGTGACTTTAATTTGCATTCGGGGTTGTAAGTACATACAGGTCTTGTAAGTACATACAGTCGTCCTTTATATACTCATATGGTCGTCTCTAAACAGAGAGGTCATATGACCATAATTCTTGATTTTTTTTAAACTACTACAAATTATACGCGGTTAAACAGGTTATGTACTCCCCGGAAGATTCGTCAATATAAAAATGACCTACAAAACCAGTATTATTTTGGCAAGCAGTCGCTAGAACAGCTCGACCTAATAAAAGGGTATAGGTGTGGGATGATAGATCATTACGTAACGCACGCTGTACTCGAACGCGGACAAGAGCGCCGGCCCAGGGATCGTTGCACAACGGCGCATTGCTTTAAATAAATTGAATATGAAGCATCTTATCATTGACGACTTCCGCGACGCGGTGCCATTGTTTGTAAAAATACATGTACTTCTCCAATGTCTATATTTTGAATAAAACATCTAAAAAAATGAAATAATGTTAATAGCATTAAGATGAACAATTTTGTACGAATAGCTTATTTGGCTTAAAAAGTAGCAGGTTATTAATATGTTTCTATGTTTATAGGACATATTAGTATCTACAAGTAGTAAGAATAGGACACGTGTTGAATTTTAAGAAAAATAAATTGAAATTAAATGAGTACGTAAGTCATCGTACAATGGCGGTTGTGCCAAAACAATATATTACATTGCAAGTCGATAGATTCTAATTGCGCCTTTTTCAACTGCAGTTACAAGTGAACAACAAGACATATTTCATAACAAATGTTAAATTTTAAATGAAAATATTTTAAACAGATAAGTAATTTAAAAATACATTTTGTAATTCAATCCAATTTCAACATTATACGTATTCCTCTGATTACAGGAATACAAAACTGACGTACCTCTGAGAATAACAGTTACAATTATTATATTAAAGTACCAAGTAAACAAAAATATTTACCACAAAACTTACAATTACATAGTAAGAGACTCCAGCATAGACACATCCGTCTCCTCGTTTTTGAAGAAGTGAATTATAGTCATTTATTCACTCTGGTAATAAGATAGAGTTCCGCCACCCAATGCGAATTGTGACGATAATGGAGCGGAAAGTAGAGAACGCAGTGTCCCAAAATTAAGTTTCATTCAGTTTACTTTATTATATGCGATACTTACAGCTTAAAGAAAAAAAATAGTAAAACTACTAAAAAATCAACTGTGCATACTAAAAACAATGCACCTACGTGTATTTATAATATTTTTCATTCAGAAAAAATTGTATTATTACAAACGCAAGTAACGTTTACAGCATGACATCATACACACTGTTATTTTATTACTTATCGACCCCTACATTTGTATAAACAAATAAATGTTTAAAATACATTATTTACAATAACACATATAATATATGCATTAGCGAAGAAATTAATGCTATGTTGTAAATTAACTTAAAAGTGAAACGTCACACGTAATTGAAGCACCTATTATCATGTGTTCA
>FAPP01001721.1:13528-26037 GCA_001485965.1 Heliconius ismenius | reverse complement strand
AGGTGCAGAGTGATACCCGGCAATAGGGACTCTCTCTGATGCCGCTCCCCTCGCTCCCGCAGTGTGAGCAAGAAGGATGAAAACACACTGAGTTCCCATTATCAATAACATATTTGCCAGACTATTTTGTGTAAGTTGACATATGTCAACTTTTAACGTTTATGAACATGAATTATGAAAGTATGAATGAAAATGAACTACAGAGCTACAGACAACCAATGAGTAAATGTGTTCTGTGGACAGAACTAAAACTAACGATTGTCAATTACCATTTGTGTTGTGTTAGTTTATTGTGAATGTAAATGTAATGTAATTGATTATTAATTAAACTAAAACATAATGTCTGTATCGTTTTTTTATTAAATAATTTAAATAGCAGTGGTTCATATTTATTACTTATTTGGCATTTTTATTTTACTTACGATATCGAAACATTAAAATGCCCTTACTTGATGGAAAAGAAATCGACATATTTTTTGTAAGTAGAATTGTTTAATATCGAATAATGTTAATTTAAATAATATTGATTAATATATTAAATAATATTATATACATGATCCTTTAATAATTAATTTAAACTCTGAACACGACCACGTATTTATAACCTCTATTACAAAAACATACAAATAGTTATTTACGAATAGTTATTTTATTATTATTAAAATTGCGTATTACAGAGTGAAGAGGACCTCCCTTACGAAGAAGAAATATTAAGAAACCCATTTTCAGTAAAACACTGGCTAAGATATATTGAACATAAAAAAGGAGCACCTAAGAATGAAATCAACATCATATATGAGAGAGCTCTCAAAGAACTTCCAGGCTCATTTAAACTTTGGTATAATTATTTGAAATTACGAAGGTCTCAAATAAGAGGTCGCTGCATTACAGATCCTGCATATGAAGATGTTAACAACTGTTTTGAACGATCACTTGTATTTATGCATAAAATGCCTAGAATATGGATGGATTATTGTACTTTTTTGACTGATCAATGCAAAATAACTAGTACAAGGAAGGCATTAGACAGTGCTTTAAGAGCTTTGCCAATTACTCAGCACCATAGAATTTGGCCACTCTATCTGAATTTCCTAAAGAAACATAATATTCCTGAAACAGCAGTTAGAGTGTTTAGAAGATATCTTAAGCTTTGCCCAGAAGACACAGAGGAATATATAGATTATTTAATATCTATAGAAAAATTAGATGAGGCAGCTGTTAAATTAGCACAACTGGTTAATAATGAGAACTTTCAGTCCAAGCATGGTAAATCTAATCATCAATTATGGAATGAGTTATGTGAATTAATATCTAAAAATCCAGATAAAATTCACTCACTCAATGTTGATGCTATAATAAGAGGGGGCCTAAGACGTTATACTGATCAATTAGGGCACTTATGGAACTCTCTGGCCGATTATTATGTAAGAAGTGGGCTCTTTGAAAGGGCCAGAGATATTTATGAAGAAGCAATCCAAACAATCACTACAGTAAGAGATTTTACTCAGGTTTTTGATGCTTATGCTCAATTTGAAGAACTTAGTTTAAGTAAAAAAATGGAAGAAGTTGCTAAAAAAGTAAACCCCACTGAAGATGATGATATTGATTTAGAATTGAGACTGGCAAGATTTGAATATTTAATGGAAAGAAGATTATTGCTCCTTAATTCAGTGCTTCTTAGGCAAAACCCACATAATGTATCAGAATGGCATAAAAGAGTTAAGCTTTATGAAGGAAAACCACATGAAATAATTGATACATATACAGAAGCTGTGCAAACTGTAGATCCAAAATTAGCTGTAGGAAAACTATATACATTATGGGTTGGTTTTGCCAAATTTTATGAAAGCAATGATCAAATTGATGATGCAAGATTAATTTTTGAAAAAGCTACACAAGTAAACTATGCTAAGGTTGATGACCTCGCCTCAGTATGGTGTGAATGGGCAGAGATGGAAATTAAACATGAAAACTATGAAGAAGCGTTGAAACTAATGCAAAGAGCAACAGTGCTCCCAAGTAGGAAAGTAGCATATCATGATGATAAAGAAACAGTACAAATGCGTTTGTATAAATCATTGAAAGTGTGGTCCATGTATGCTGATCTAGAAGAAAGTTTTGGTACATACAAATCTTGTAAGGCTGTTTATGATCACATTATTGATTTAAAAATAGCAACACCACAAATTATTATCAACTATGGGCTGTTTTTAGAAGAACATAATTATTTTGAGGAAGCTTTTAGAGCATATGAAAAAGGAATAGCTCTTTTCAAATGGCCAAATGTATATGATATTTGGAATACATATCTTACTAAGTTTCTAAAACGATATGGAGGAACAAAATTAGAAAGAGCAAGAGACTTATTTGAGCAATGCTTAGAATATTGCCCCCCGGAATTTGCCAAATCAATATTTTTATTGTATGCAAAGTTAGAAGAAGAACATGGTTTGGCTAGGCATGCCATGTCAGTTTATGAACGAGCAACTACTGCTGTTCTTCCAGAACAAATGTTTGAAATGTTTAACATATACATTAAAAAAGCTGCTGAGATATATGGCGTCCCAAAAACGCGCCAAATATATGAAAAAGCCATTGAAACTCTTCAAGATGAAAAGTCTAGGGAAATGTGTGTGCGTTTTGCAGAAATGGAAACACGGCTCGGTGAGATTGACAGAGCGCGTGCAATATATGCGCACTGTAGTCAAATGTGTGACCCTCGAATTACTGCAGAGTTTTGGAATACATGGAAAGAATTTGAAGTAAGGCATGGAAATGAAGATACAATGCGTGAAATGTTAAGAATTAAGAGAAGTGTCCAAGCTACATATAACACACAAGTTAACATGATGTCTGCACAGATGTTAAGTTCTGCTGCTCAGGCTGCTGGTACTATTTCTGATTTGGCTCCAGGAATGAAAGATGGGATGCGAATGTTGGAGGCGAAAGCTGCTGAAATGGCTGTGCAAAGCAAAGGCAATATTATGTTTGTTAGAGGAGAAACCCAAGGTCTTAAAGAGAGTACTGATAAAGTGGTCAATCCAGATGAAATAGATATTGATGATGAAGAAGATTCTGAAAAAAGTGGAGATGAAGAAGTAGCACCAGTACACAAAAAAGAAATTCCAGCTGCCGTTTTCGGGGGCCTACTTCAAGAAAAAGAATAAATACATCCAATCTTGTGAAAAAAATAAATTTATTATTTAAATAATAAAACAAATTTAATTTAATAAGCTTAGCAATAATATTATACATTAGCAATTTATTTACAACAAAATCACAGAAACAATGTGCCTGATTACAAATTTAGATACATTTACAGATTAACAAATTTATTTATAGGATAACAATTTTATTACATAATTAAGAAAAACCTTTTTCATACTATCATATGCTAATGGCAGTTTTTAATATCATTATGATTTTTTCCAAATATATTAAATGATGACAAAGACAATTCATGTGAAAATAATTATAATGTTGAATGATATTTAAACACGCATTTAATGTTTTATGAACATTTATGTTTCAGCTACATACAGAATTGATCATTTGAACAATATGGATAGCTTATAATTTTTAAATAAAGCAGCTACAAATTATTTAAATACAACATGAAATTTTGTTATATTATGTATTGTTATATAAGTTTTGGATAAAGCCTTAGTGTAGTCACAACACAATATTAAAATCAAATATTTTAAACTAGGGAATTACATATTATATAATATCCCTGGGAGGTATAATAAAATGTAATGAATTGGAATATTTATCTTGTTGTTCAGAATAGTTTAATATACTTATATCATTATGAACACCTCCAAACATAATTAACTCCCCATTTCCTTTAACTAAAGAGTACATAACTAGTTCCTCTGGAGCACCATGCATTTCACCAAGCCTTGGACATAACCAAGAAACATAGTTCAAAGAATTTCCATCAACAACTGTAGAAATATCTAAAACATGCATACTTAGGGTATTTCTTTTTACTTTTTTAACTGCTGGTTGTCTCTCCTGTGGATTGTCAGCTGGAGCTTCTAACCTGTTCTCTAAATGCGCTATTTGCCTCTGATTTATTAAGTCGTTTTCTGGAGGAGCATTAGATCCAGTAGAGTCACAAGCAAATGCTGCCATCCTGTATTTATTAGCTTCTTGCAACTGTCTTACAATTTTCATGCCTTTATTCTGTAATTAAATTGGATAAATAGTAAAATGTAATAAAAGTTAGAGCTAGATTTTACCAATAAATACATTAACAAAGAAAAAATGGATACCTTATTTTTATTTCTCCTTAAAGCAGATTCTTTTTTAGATCCATCAGGACTATTATTTGCTTGTTTGTTTTCACCAGTTGAATTTGAAATATGTTTATTAGAATTTGTATTTATAGTTCCTATGTTTTGAGCATGCCCATTTTGATGACTGGGCCCAGCTACTGGCTCATTGTTTGGAATTCGATGTCTAGGCAGGACACCACGTCGTCCATTAATGTTATGATCCCTATCTAGAGGTCTTTGCAAACTTTGCTCTACTCTTACAGATACTGGGGCACTTTCAGCTCTATTAAGGTTTGACAATCTCACTGCTGATGTTACCAATGGCTTGGCACTATTCCAGCCATTTCTACTTCTACTTAGACTTACTACCTTATCACCTACTCTACATGCAGGATTGCACCATATGTTAGCAGCAGCCCATTCTTTATTTTTTACAGCTATCTCTTTCCATGTCCATATAGGGCCCTTCATGGTGAGTATCCAACAATCACTGAATACAAAACGATTTTGCAAAGTTTGCACACCCCCTAAAAGCATTAATTGCTCACAATCCAAGCGAATAAGAGACTGAGCATAGCGAGGAGATGGTCTTGGTTTAGTAGTAGCTTGCTTTCTCCAAACAAAATTAAATAAATTTAGTACCCAAACATCATTAGAACATTGTATTTGATAGTTTTGTGCAGCTGACATATTTAGACCTCCAAATACAACCATTTCGTCACCCTTTATGCATGCAGAATGACCAGCCATAGGAGGTGGGGGGTTTGTAGTGTTCATTAAAATCCATTTATTATTTTTAACACAGTAAAAATGTATATCATTAAACATTGTAACATTTTGATATAATTGTGAAAGACAAGGGTAAGTCCAACCTCCAAATACTATAAGGCAATCTTTGTAATCAACCATAGTTGTATAAGCTTTAGGAACTGGATATGTTCCTGTAGCTAGAGGTCTAATCCACTGACGTTTCGATAGATCAAATTTCCATAAGTCATTAAAGGATGTTGCATTTGTAGTGCAACCTCCAAATATATACATATTATTTTCAAGAATACAAGCTGCATGAGAAAATCTTTTTGTTATTGTAGGGACTATTTCTGTAGATGCAATATTCATCCATAGTATGTTAAATTCCCCTATAGCTTTTATAAGTTTTATTGAAGTCTTATGTAAAACATCTGGAAACAAACAATATATTAATTTTGAAATAAGAAATTTATATCAAAATGTTTACTTTATTATTTATTTATTTATTTAAATAAAAAAATAATAATCATTTATTATTAATATTGTCAGTTATCAAAACATTATGATGATTTTTTTTTTCATTAGATATTTCGAATACAAACAAAGACCAAAATGTCGAAGTTTATACAAAATAGTAGAAAAAAAACTTACTTTGGGCACAACCACACCATCTTTTACAAACATTCATACAATTTTGTAAGTCTTTATATGGTGGGAGAAATCCTAGTATAAATTCAAGTACTTCATCGGGGAGGTCTTCAATGGTTACCTCCAAAGTTTCCTGTAAGGTTTGGTGGATGGTGTCCATCGTTTTAATCTTAATTTAACCAGTAGATCTAGTCTGTTTCTCCATAATTTCTTGACTTCAATAAAAGTAAATTGTAATATCTAATTACATTTAATCAAATAATTTTCTAACATAAAAATATTTTAAGTTGAAATGATCATTACCGACATTTAAAAATATTTAACATCAAGTTGACGTTGTCAATTGTTAAGTTGTCAATTTGAATTACAGAACATATATGATTGAATGTTATATTCAAAGGATGATTTAAATGTTATATTTTCAGCGTAGACAGAATTTAAAATACGTCAATATAATTATTGTGTAGTACATAAAAATTTTTAATCTTTGTATATTTACAATTATTTAATACAAAGATACAAAAGAGATAAATAGACACACAGTATAGAGGGAATAGAAAAGTAGTACGGTTTGATGGAAATAGGAATGTTTGGATAGACAAGAGAGGAGGGTGTAAAAAAAATATATTACAGAAAACTTAATAGTTAAATGTAATTTATTATAAATTAACTAGATGTTCACGATATTCAGTTTCATTTTACAAATTATAGTATTCAAATAGTATAATTCTTATTTAACGGTATGTGCTATTGAAAAAGTAGTATCCGAGCATTTTTTTCTATTTACACTATAATTCTGTTGACCTCACACTTTTATTGACATACAGACTAAGAGACTAGAAAACTTACTTTATGACCACCGTATAAAAACACTTAATATACTCTGATATACGCGACCTTTTAGTGGCTTTTTTTCTAGAACCTCTATCGCTTGTTTTTATTATCCACTGTTAGCTCTTTTTATTCCACCAGTGCTTTTTGTACAACTCTGGATTGTTTTTATTGGTGTTTCCATTCTATGTTTTCTTATTTCTATGTTAATTTCTTTACTTATATCCTGTCTTCCCTCTGTTTCCTTTCCTGTCTTCGAAAAGAGCCTTCTTTCCTTTAACAGTTTCCTAGATGTAATTCCTATTTTGTCTATTATTAGGTATTATTATTAGTCTTTTATTATTTGTTTGTTTCAAAAGTCTGTTATTTAAATGTTCCAGTCTGTTCTTCAGCAAGTCTTAGTTTTTTTGGACTATACTGTCATCCTCGTTGTATTTCTCCTGGAGAACATTTGTTGTATATCTTTTGAAATAAGCAATACTTTGTTGTTCATTGCGATTCTTCTTTTTTTTTGTATCTTTTTTATGCATAGCTTCGCTATCACTATTTGATGGTTCATGTTTAAGTTCAAGCTGCTTATAGTATCAATAACAGCTGTTAATTCTGGCTAACGTAGCCAGATAAGCCTCTGTTCGTTATAATTTCTCCTACCTGTGCTATGTGGTCCCACTACTTGATTCTCGTATGCTTTTCTTTCTCCTATTTGGTTGTTGAAATGTCCTAGTATAATAACATTTTTGTGTGAATTTTCCATTGTATCCTATAAGTTAACTTATACTTCAATATAAATTGTCTGATGTTAATATAATTTCTATTTAAGTCTAAAAGTCGATCGTGAATTATTGTAATGACAATATTCGAAAAAAATAAGATACATTGTGGATATAGGTCACTTGGGAAATCCCTACTTATAAGGTATACTACTATACTTAAACTGTCAAATGTCATACTGCAACTGTCAAAGTCATTTTTCTGTATTACCGGGAATATTTAAGTTTATGAAGAAATGAGATGTCTTTCCTCTCATAACAATTTTTAATACAAACAATATTCATTAAAATGTTTTATTTGTGTCTTTAAAACGTTAATGGTTTTATTTGTGAAATAACACTGTGACACATAACCTCACCAAACTCATCATACAGTTATAAAACAGTGTAAACAATTTGTGAAGACTTAGTGTGAAATTTGTGAAAATGCAACATTTATTGCTAGTTAGTCCCATCATGGACAAAATAAAACATTTTCAACAAGTTTTATCCTATAAAATACAATTAACAACATCAGAAAAGGTATATATGTTATTTCAAGGTTTTTGTAATAAATATTTCTTATAATAAATGGAAGAGAGAATCTTAGAATAATATATCCGTAAGGAATTATTTTTGTTTCTTTATCTTTCTAAATTAATTTATGTTCTGTTAATTATTTTTAAATTGTATTTCTAACTAATAAGATTATTGAATTGAATTGAATTATTTGTTGATATTACTATAGAAATAAATAAATAAATAATAGAAATTTAAATTATTATATGTAACATACATAATTATAGATCAAATAAACATAAGACCAGCTGGAAATATCTTAGAATCTTGTAGTAAATCAGTAAATATAATATTATTTCCACAATAGGTAATGCTATGGAGCTTAGGTGTGGTTGGAACCAGTGCAGTAGTAGTTGGTGTGCTATCAAGGTACTTGGCCAGAAGACGTGCAAAGCCAATATTTAATCCAAGGATTCAAAGAGCAATAAACAAAAGGATTTCTCGTATGAGAAGCCCCAATGGAGGTAATATGGATTTCATCAAAGTATGAAAGTATTTTTGCCACAATTTTTTATTTCTCAGCTTCACACTGTCCTATCATGTCCCTCACACTATCCTAGGTAAGTAGAGGGACCCCAACACGATTTGTGGAACTCTACACCGCATTTTGTTATAATAATTATTATTAGAGCAAAGAAATGAATTCATTCTCTTGACTAGGAATTTCTTATGAATTTGATTCGATAAAGTTTGAAGTGGTGATTATTCACAGTATTTTTGCTCTTCTGTGAAATTTACAAAATGTAGATACATTCATTTGATTCTTATGCCGCGAATTTCCCTACATACCCTCTACGAGTACATGCTACAAAAATTTTGGAATTAATTTTGAAAATCTCGTCTCCTAAATATTTTCACCTAAATGTCTGCGTATAAAATCAAGATTCGTCGAATAGAATATATTTGGTAAACAGATTTCTAGTTTCCTGCGTCGTATACCTGGCGACGGATATAAATACGGCCCCCGGGAGCCGCGACATATATTTACTACCGCGAATCTCATTACGTCGAGTGCAGTATTTGCCTGGTCCGTGTAATCCCAGATTTTCGACGGCGCCAATACATTAGATTCTCTCATGTTCAATCTTTTTAAATATTTTTCAATCTATACCTATTCCTTATGTATGGACCCCAACGAATATTTTGTATTAAATATTGCTTTTAATTAAAGGATTTAAATATTACTCGAGCAATTAAAAACAACATTTTTTAGGTGAAAAGGTACCATTATATTTACATAGGTATCTCTACCGTCGGGTCGTTTTGTCCGGGTTCATTGCATCATTTTGTCGCATTGCGAATACATAATTACGCCAAAATAATTTAGAACATTTACTACGTATTTTGCGTCCTTTATAAATTCAAATGAGTTTAGTGGACTTGGACCTGGGCTCACTGTAGGTAACCCTTAATTTATTAAATGCCGAACGTTATACATTTATACTGGCATATAAGCTAGTAGTGAAATGATTTATTTTATTAGCCGTTTTCCAGAGCATGGAACATTTGCGACGCACCCAACTTGACGCCTGTAAATGCCACTGCCATGAACTTTAAATGGACACTGATATTATTTCAGTCGCAAAATAGATGTTATATATTGAAATATTTGTTATATTTCAATTAAAGCAGTATTCTGCAAAATTTAGCATTTTGAATATATGATGCTATAATATAAATAAATAGGTACCTAAAATAAAGAGAAACACACATTACATTCGTTATAAGAATTTGGCGAGTGTTAATATAAAATTCAATAAACATGAGTAATGAAAGAATAATATAAAAAATATTATTTATATAATATAAAAATAAAGCATAGTTATAAATCATTATTTATAGATATATCTGGAGAATATATCGAGCGTTATCAACCCGCCCTCCTCGTTGAAACACGCTGGAACAGTCGGACGGGGGAGGTTCAAAAATAATGCTCTAACGCTTCCTCTAAGTACCCATTTTTATATAACTTACGGCTTTGTAGTTCAGCCGCTTTGTTTTTATTGCCGCATAAAATATTGTTCCGAATGTACATTACCTATTTGTAATGTTTTTATATTGTTTGGAATTTAATATGAAACTACTTAGTTTTATAAATTTAATTTTAAAAACAACTGAAAAGTATTCAGTCGATGGAATTCCATATTTTTCCAATATTTCCATATATTTATCTTTTAAAGAAGAGATTGTTTTATCTTTCAGAGAACCATTCTCTGAAAGATAAAACAATTTATATTTTCCAATATTATGCAAATACACGATAAGGTACTGTGTAATTATTGTAAAATATGTGACGGTCTTATCAATGTACTTACTAACTTTTAATAAAAAATATTGATTTATTAGCAAGCGGACGAAGTCGCACTTCGTCCGCTTGAAAGTGGTATAACCTTTTTATTTATGAACCGATTAAAATTAAACAAACACTAAATTTTAAAATGCGTATGGTGGAGTTACAATACAATAGTTTACTGTATTTACATAAGTTAAGCCGTTTCTGAGATTAGCGTGCACAAACGCACAGACAAATAGGCAAGCCGACAAAATCATTGTATTGGTTTATATTACCTTGATAAATGCTAATAATAAGAAGTCTCATATATCTTCTATGTACAGACACCGATCAATTACCTTTTTATTATATGTATAGATTATAAACAAAATATACCTTTTATATAATTTACTCTACATACATTTAAATAAAAATATCGAAATATATAAAACTGAATGATACTGAAGATAGGTCTTAAAAGTCAAGTATCTTATTTTAATGTTCTACATAAATAAATAGCTGGCGCCCGAAAGAGGTCAATTGGACATTCATTTGCAGTTATAGTGTATTAGTCGTGGCGCTGGAGCACAGTCTGACTGCAATGTTGTGGGTTGTGGGTTCGATTACCACTGAAATATTTAATTTCCTCGCTTCGCTCTGGTGTCGAGGCAAGGCGCGGCGTTAAGTTCCGCCGCTCAGCACGCGTTTTATCTATATAGACTGTGTATTATATTTTTTATTCTTTTATGGGGTAAGGTCGATTTTAAACTATTAACTTTTCAACTACGATTTTCAGTTTAATAATTATTTTGGGAAATAAAATAAATAAAAGCTCTTGTAGAATTATACTTTAATGATTAAAACAAAACTTACATAGAACATCACAATTATGCTTCGCAAACAATCTAGATGTTGAGATTCAAGAATTATACTAATTTATATAAAAAGCAAATTTTCTATGGATAATGGCTTTCAATTGTATCGAACGTATTTTCTAGCTATGGTGAATAATATGAATATAAATAAAAAAATAACCTCTTCATGGCAAAGAATTTGTCATAAAAATAAAGGTAAAATACAGTTTTTTTGGGATACCACGTCATACGCACTCACATATTTCGCAAGCCATAATATATCAAGCCTTTATTTATAATTCATTGATATATGATATAACAAGATTTTTGAAGTAAATATAAGTAAATAGTTTCTTACATACAAATTTATTTTTAAACAAGAGCCGTAGCGGGTATGACATCAGCTAACAGCAATGTGAGTTTAAATTTTATGAACGTGACATTGGTGAAGTAAATTGTGCTCTTGCACCTATAAAGTTTTTATTACAGGAGCTAAATCTATGAGTAGTTTTACAATAGATTTCATAAGCAATATTCAATATTTTAAACTAGCTGCCAAAACTTTCAGGGTACACTATTATAAATTTCTTCATTTTAGTCGTTTTTATATTCCATTTCGACGCCTTACAAGGATAGTAACGAGGTGCTACAGTCTAAAACACCCAGACACTTCTGGGATTTCAACAATCTATGTAGATCTCGTTATATCTGATATATCAATGCATTGATTGGGAATACATTTGGAGGATAATTTATGTATTAATTCTAATTCTTATGCAATAATGTTATACTAGGTGGGATATTGATCTTTACAAATATGTATTGTTAATGAGATTCTATATGTTTCCAAATAAATAAAAGATCACACAAAATTTTATTAACTCTAGGGACACGTGACATATAAAATTTATGAAGCAATTCTACTACATAAGAAATGATTGCCTCAGTTTTAAAGGCGTACATCAGTAAATACTATAACGTTGATTATTTATAAATAAGATAGACGCGCCTAAGGATTTGGACAAGCGAAAATTGCGCGCCAGTCTTATAGTATGTCCATACAAAAATATGATTAATTCTGTTCATGTTTACACAAACACCGCTAAGCATTTTATATAACACTTAATACTAACTATTTGCATCTAATTGGTGTATATATTCGGTGATATCTTACTTAACAGGAAGCTACTGTCATTTGTAATCCTTGTCATGACTAACCAATATAATATACTATTAGGTAGACTTTAAAGAAAATGTAACTTTGGTAATAACAAAGTTATAATATTTAAAATATTCTCAATAATACATTTTTAATTGTATATTTAGTACGTAATATTAACCTAAAACAAATAAATTAAATATAATATACCACTAAAACCTTCTAAAATAGTAATATCTTTTATTCTGGGATTTAAATTCTTCTCACTTACAACTAAAATTAACAAATTAAAAGATATACCCAAATCTATAAAAAGAGGTACTGTAAGATATAATATGTTAACTTAATACAATCATATGATTTGAAATGAAAAATCAATAAATAAAA
>FAPP01001721.1:0-13511 GCA_001485965.1 Heliconius ismenius | reverse complement strand
AACATCATCGTTCGAACTCGATCGTTTTGTACTCGTGCCTAATTGTATATACTTTTATTATATAAGAGAATAAATTTTACATTTTTAAATATAAGTTATTATAAAAAAACACTACCGAGGGCGGGGCAAGGGTCCAAGGGCCATCGGTGGCTAGGCCTCCAGAGATTCCTAACTATTATTAAGAGGAAGAATTTATAAGTAAGTAAATGTTGTGAATGAATATGATGTGCTTGCGTTACGCTCCGCCTAAGCTCAACTGATAAGGTATCTTATGACGCAATATACTTACAACGTTTAAACTAAATAAATTAAAATACATTTTTGTATTTATATTTTTTAAAAGCGGTTATAATTTTACTGTGCATTTAACATAACCATCATTGAACTCCTTGTGTATCGGTAACAGTGCTATACTTTTCTTATATGCCAACGAACCTAACCGATTAAATGTCCGAACAACAATAAGACAGTGCTGTCGCTCTGCGACTGAATATTAATAATAACTATTTACAAATTCTATATACAATCTGTAGTCATGGATATTCAATTTATACAATTGGAATGACAATATTTAACAGGAATGTCTTGTAAACAAAAACATTTATTTACAAAGTATGCCGAGTAAGGCTTCCTTAATCTCGTAAAACAAACAACTGCATAAGCCTAGTTGCCTCAACACATCTAATAACGCAAGCAACTAAGTATGTTAATTATATATTTTATATACAGGGAAAGTATAGTTGCTATTTAACTTTAAAGAAAGAGGGCAAACATCGGCACGAGCATTGTGAATAGAACTAACCCATCGCGGTTCGCATTGTTAGGATTGCTACCAAGACCTCCAACGACGGAACGATTTATGTCTTCTTTGACAGGGGGCGATTTTACCATATCTTCGCCGCTATCGCTCAGGATATCATTACTGTCCATTATCATGCCCACATCGTTCTTTTCCACTGACGGTGGTTGCGGTATTGGCGCTTGTGTTGTGGTGGTAGTGGTGGTGGTAGTTGTAGACGTAGTGGTCGTCGTCGTCGGTACTAAGGTATTATTAACGGTATAATATATTTCGCCGTAAACAGCTTCAACTTCGACAGTGTTTTCAATTCTTTCCCCTCGCATTTGTCTCGATCGCGCATTGTTTTCGTTGTAAAAGGTAACCAACTTTCCCGTGTATTGCACATCACGGTCCGTATTGTTACCTCTAAATGTTACATTGCAGGCGGTTCCTGGTTCTAGGTACTTTTCTAATTTGTACAATTCCTTTCTTTCTTCCGAAAACTGATTGGCCCATTCTATTTGTGGGAATACAGTCCCGTCGCTCATTTCTATAGTTGTGTTTAAGCCAATGGCAATGCCATGGCCGTGACCCCACGACAAGGTATAATTATATTTATATTCTATTTCGGTTGTGACAGTAGCGGCAACGTCGTCATCATTTCTCAAAACTCTTTCCTCAAATATTTGTGGATCTGTCTGGCGTTCATGTTGAGTTGTTAAATCCAATTTGACTTTTTCCAGCTTATAACTCATTGGTTCAATTTCTATTAAAATTTCTCCTTTGTTTTCTTCTAACTCGTTACTTTGGTCGTCAAAAGTTATTAAATGACCAGCGGTACTCTCGTATATAATCCTACCAATGTTATGTGACAAGCTTTTTTCAGCTTTTACTCTCCCTATAAAAACTGAATCGACTGACGAATCTACAACTACTGCTCCACTAGGCTTAGAGTTAAACTTGTACCAAGGATTCCATATGATCAATGATGCGTTTTCAATATTTTCCAATACTTCAAATACTGGGTAACTCTTGCTGCTGGAAACTGTGCAGGTAGTGTAGTCAGGTCTCAATTGTCCCAAAAGCATATCTCCTTCGTGTCGTGTTTTACATAGATAAATTGGCCCTAAAAAAATATAAAATATTAATGCTTTTACTTTACGAAATAAAGAAATACGACGTATACATATATAGTAATTTAAATGTCATTCTCACCTTCTTCAGAATCTGCTCCAATTACGTAATTTTCCATCGATTCTTTCTTTAAATTTGCCCATTTCAGTGTACTGGAGGTGACAACTTGTTTAAGCTTCGCGTTGTAGAGACCGACGCCGGAATCTGATAATCCCCCAACTGCGAGTGTTGCCGTCAACAATACAACCCACCAACCACTTGTACATTTTGTATTCTTCTTCATAGTCGGCATCTGTAAAAAAGAACTTTTAAATAAAGTTGCTTGCAACTAAACTATAGAGTTTAGTTTTCGTTTCTGATTATAGAATCAGTAAAATAATCAAATATATATTGTGATTGTATGAAAAGTAAGAGCAGTCTGTTGTTTAAATAAAGAGTTTGTTTTTTTCTTTATATCGTCTCGATGTAAATTTAGACTTTAATATTTTCATCTTATTTTATGCAACATTTGATTAAGCTGAAGCTGAGTAGTATGGATAAGTAAAACAGTATTCGTTCGTATGCGTCCATCTATAACCCAATTTTCTTAATAAAGCAATTTTGTCTGCCTCTATGTCAAATGTTTTATAAAGAAGTTTGCAGAGGCATATTGCCAAGTCTACTTCTGATAAAGCGTAGAGTTCTTTCGTAGTTTAAGGTTTATACGTTTGTAATTTATAGGATCTCATAAAAAATAATAAAATAAAATATGTATTAATAATTAATATGACGTAAAAAAATGTCAACGCCATTTTCTTTCATTATAACTTACGGCCAATAGTAAAGTACGCTGTATCCCGCATAGCAAAGCATAGACAGAAGGAACCTGGGAACCTAGTGTGGAGACTCGGTTCCCACTAAGACACTTACGTTTCCCAATTTCCGCCGAATTCTAAAGACATATCGTATTGAGCGGCGGAACTGCATTCCGCGTTTTGCCCGTTAGGTACCAGTGCGCGGAAATTAAAATATAAAACATTTTATTCCCTCTAATTGGAATCAAACTCATAATATCACGTCACGCCGTTCCACGCGCCATGGTCTCTAAGTTTTATTGAACATTTATAATTCTATTGATATGTAATATTATAAATAATACGAAGGCCATTGATACGTCTAGCTTTTGAAAGGTAGAGTCCCAGTATATAACTACGTAGGTACATGTTAGTGGAAATAGTAGTATCGCGAACTGAATAAATAAAATTGTATTTTTATAATTAGTTAGAACTTGAAATATAGAAATACATGTTTCATATATTTATTTGATTTGTAACAATAAATATATTTTTTTTATTAATTGCAGCATTACCAAACAATTATCTATACATTTTTTTTTAAGTTTAAACATTTTCTTAATTAAAGTTTACCTTGACTTTCAATACTTCTATTTATACATAGAAAAAGTATATAGTATCTATATTATATTCTAATACTGAAACTCGTTTCAATTAAGCTTTTAATTTATACTAAATAATTCAAAATTTCAAGGTTACTAGATCATATTATCTTCTAAGAGTTCGTTTAAACTTTATACGATTAAAATAATCATGATTGACAGTAGTAGAACAATTGTTCTAGTTAATAAATCTATTTAATTGTAAATAACTTATTCACAATTTCAAACAACATTAAAATTTTGTATTTAAATAATGATATCAGCCTAAAGCATCTACAATTCCATATTATTCAACATTATTTTCATTAGAAACACCGTAGCCATTGGTATTAATTTAATTTAATAAGTTCAATTGAGGATTGACACGGCCCGTTTACTATGACATAAATCAACTCCCCGTTTGTTATTTGATTAAGAAGTGATGTATGGCCTTTTAGATAGCCACACAAAAGCCATAACCGCCGGAATTACCAAAGCATTATGGATTACCTATACGAAAACTTCCGTTTATACATGAGTCTTTTAATCGATTTATGCTATGCTTATATGCAAATCGAAAACTCGTATAGATTATTTTACTTGTATTTACGTGTATATGTTTAATGTTAGCTCTGATAAAAATGTTCTTTAAAGGACAGCGGTGTTGTTTTCTTGCAAAGATCAGATCAGATCTTCCTAATCGCGCAATGGGTGTTGACAATTAAAGTAACGTCTCAAAAATAGTCGTAATCCTCGTTTTAAAAACCTTCGTGCCCTGAACTACACTTCCACTAGGTAGATTTTGGATTAAAAATAAAACAAAATGGCCTATCTTTGGCGCCAGAGTAATATTTAAATAAAATTGTCCATACCAATCGGGTGGGGATCAAAATACAGGGATTGCTACATAAATTATGCATAACACCAATATTTTGGCACTGTCTGTCAACTAAAAAGACCTAAACTAGTTTTTTTTTTGAGAGTACAAACCTGTGAGACAGTAACCCACAATGAGAGTACAAACCTATTGTCTACTGTCGTCTACTTACCAAATAAAATATCAGTATTTTGCTTCTGCGTAACAAAAGTATATTATTTGACTCTTCTATTTAGGCCATTAAAGATTACATGTAAAATTACTTTGAAGGCAAAGGTTATCTTGGCATTGAAATATATGATGTTGGTATTCACAGCGTAGGTGGACTGGTTGTTTGGTACTGTGCCGGAAATTAATTAAAACTACGATCGAATCCATGGTTAGGGTCTGACTGACATCTATTGTACTTATAAGTCCTCTTATTATATATAGTTCACATTATGACGAAATCATACTTTATTCTATTCGTCATTGCGTTGTTGTTTAGGATACCTAATATGAATCATCATATTTAAATACTTATATACGATAGACATAAGACAAAAGTTTTTGTTTTTAGGCATAAAGAAGTTGTGCTTATTAAAAATATAATAATCAGTAAATAAACTTTTATACAATACGTATAACTTTTTCTATTTAAACTTTGTTGAAAATTCCAATTTCTGTAACAATAGCCGAGTTCCGTCTGCTGGCGTATTAACACCCAACGTGACGAGGGGAAACACTACTTTCAATAAAACAAGGAAATCTCTCGTTTGAGTCCTTCTCACTTACGAACAATTGCTCGACTTGATACTTGCGAAGTATAATAGTAGAGGTTACATTACAAGATGTCAGGAGGTCTTGTAAGATGTATAATCTAGCATCAACTTAAATTATTAACATAATTAAATTAAATGAAACTGTCGTGGCGGACTAACTTAAGCGTGTGACTGTAAACGCGACGGGTGTGGGCTCGATTTCCACTCGGGGGAATGAATAATTTAATAAGTTCATCTATTCGTTCTCGTAACAAGTAAACGGCGGCCCTTTTCAAAGAAAACTGCGGCTGAAGCGCATAGAGAGAAAAAACGTAGTTAGTAAAACAACGTCCGATTCTAACTGATAATATTTTAAAATCGATATCATTATCTTAAAATCGATATCATTCTCCTCTCAATATTTTCGCATGGATTAACGTTTGAAAGAAGATAATTGAAAGCCGTACAAGTCGGTCTCTTTATGGCGTCACAATACCTAGAAAGCAACTTATCTTTGTTCCTTTTACAAAGAGCAAACGCACTACTAAGCTTTTACTCCTTTATTCCATTAACGTCAGTACTAAGGGATTTAAGTAAACCTGAGTATTAAACTAATTAAATTTTATGCTAATGAAAATATGTAGTTAATTAGTTATATAAATTTCTATATAATTTTTTTACCTATGTCTATACATTTTTTAGCTTACTTTATTTCGGTTAGATTTTTCTTTATTTCTTTAACTTTGACAAATTAATGGAAATATAGTCACGTCAATGATAAATTATCACTCTCTTAATAAATGAACATTAAATAATATATGTACACGAATTTCGTAGCACACGAACGTGTCAACAACTTTAAACACTATATTTAGCGTTAATTGTTTGATTTACGTCATATACGAATAAGTCAGTTGTACAAAACACTTCTGCTCACAATTTTTTATTAAAAAAAATAATGACCGATTCTAATTCAATCCATAGCTCGTCTCAAAAAAATATTTATGAATTTTTAAATAAGCAATTTAGATGAATAATGCCTTCTGTAGAAGCAGTAGATTGCATGCTACGTCGTTCCTATACTCAGCCAATTATGATAATAGTACAGAGTTTCATTATTGGGCACATTCTCTTCTCAATAGCCATTTGTAATGAAATGAGTTCGGATTTCACTCTGGCACACTTTCTCCTCTAATTGCTTACTGCATCTATTTTAGGATAATAATTCTAACAACACAAACATACCGTATATGTTTAATATTAGATATTTATCAATGTATTTATTTTTGAAAAATATACATATAAAAGTTAATTGAGTTGGCCATAATTTAAAGTAAAAAAAAATATATATATTATTTTGTCATCAATATCAGCGTGATTCTATTGCTTTTCGCAGCAGTGTAAATTATTTTCCAAGCGCCGACAACCGACGTCCGCTAGCTAACGGTCTATAAAACATTCTCTATATTGTTATTTTTTATTACTTTTGTCTGCCTTTGACAATCTGACGTCTACTGTAACGTCATTTCAGTGTATCCTCGTGGATGTGATACGTATTACGTAAACGCTATTATGATATTAAATGTTTTTGTTTTAATATAATGCATAATATGTTCCATTGTCCTCATATATTGTTATCAGTATATGACGAATGCAACCACAGCTAGTATTAAACGCCGTAGGTATGCACCGTGCTGGTAACGTGCCGGTGTTGCGGGCTTCTGCGCGAGATCACTGACTCGTGAACCAGCTGATAGCGTGGGAATAACACTATGCAGCATTAGGTATTTTGTATGCAGCGTAATGATAGGTTATGCTCTAGTAATATTATTTCGCAACGCAACCGCAAAAGCTGACCGTGTCGCTGTTTGGTTTGTTGGTACTTGTGTTGATGTATGGGCAAATGGGATGACTGTGTCCTGAATCGCGGCATATTATTTAAAAGAAACTGTTGTTAAATTTTTATTGTTATCTTTTGACCGATTAGTCACTATTGGCTTGATTTTTGTATATTTCAGAAGTCTTAAAAATAACTTTACTAAGTTCATGTTGTTGTTGTTAACTTTACAATGGTAAGTAAATTATTAGATATATATTGCATCGTTTTAGGACTTCAATCAACAGGATGCGGGTTAGTCTTGTTCTCTGCTGTACTTGTGAGCACGATAACTAAATGAAAGTCAAATAGATCATACGAGTATGAACTCTCCAATATAGTGTATATTGCTATAAAAGGAAATCTTTAAGTATTTATTTTCATTTGTTCCCTTAAGAATACAACGCTTATTAAACGCTTAACGCTTTATAAATTCATTTATCGTATTTTCTTTGTTACAGAAAAACTAAATATTTGTTACGTTTTTGTCTCTGTTTGCTCATGAGTAGTGTGTGATGCGTGAAAAAATACACATTAGTGGGGTGCATATATTTAAACGTACACTTAATAATAAAACTTAAATAACAACTACACCTAGCACACTAACAAATTCACATAGTTAATAGATAGAAGGGAATGAACCATTTGGAAAACAAGTATCTTTTAATAAATCAAAGTATCGACTTCGACTAATCACGAACGGCGCGCCGTGAATACGAGTACATCTAGTGTTAATACGTTTAGAAGTCTTGTGTCTTAAGCTTAACTTAAAACATATCTATTTGAACTTCGTGGCTTGATTGGTCCCAAGTAATAAGTTAGTGAATGTGCAAGACGAAGGCGGACTAAAATGGTCTACGTAAGAATTACGTAATAAAAATGCACGTAAGGCGGATGCCGGAATGGAGGATGACAATCTGGCTCCCCACGATTTGCGACAACGAGCTGCAAGGTCGTCTGATTGTCGATAATAGCCGCACTTATGATATGTCACACTGACGACAGTCGACACGCTGGCCCAGTTATATAACGTTATTTATTAAATACTTTTTAAAATTCCCCTTGACGCATGCTTAATTAAAATTCAGGTACTGATTGGTTCGTTGATATTTTTTATACATCAAATCAAAATGGTTAATAAGTCGAAGGTTAAATCTATTATATTTTACACATGATGTAATTGTTTAAACATATGCGTTTTTAGTTTTTAATTATTATGTACTACTTATTTAACTTATACTTAATTCTAAAATGCTAAATTAATCCGGCATCCTGCATTGCATTATGTTGTTTTCAGACATCTCATCTTCTCTGCATTCTTCTTTACAGAGAATTAACATATTTCAGAATGATATAAACAATATTTTTTTATATGAATAAATGCAAGATTGAGTTATTTATTTGACCTATGTCTTGCAATATATGACGCTAGTACATATTTCCGTCTCATTCAAGTAGTATTTTTTTACAGGATAACGTGAGCACACGCTCTCTCAAACTCGAACCAGTTGTGAAACGTTCTATTTTTAGACCAATGACGACATTATTTGAGAATCCCATTGAAATTTCTACTCGTCTTTTTTAGCGCGCAGTCTATAATGTGACATATGCATAAATTGATTAAATTGTAAGTTTTTTTAAATAATTAAATTATTTCATTACAGGTATTTTACCTTTAAATTTGCTCGTTATAAAAAGCCAGCTTGCTTCTTGGTGTCAGTATATATATCTGAAAAAGAAATAAAAAATATATATTCTACTTTCCAGTTAGTTAGTGTAACGTGCAATTGTAATAAGAATATTTAAACGACCTACAAGCAGATGTAACCGTTTTAGATGATGTTGCAATTAATGGCTTAATTAGTTCTTAACTAACTCACAATTCGTTTATTTTTAACTCTAGCCCTTTTAACGTTATATTTATCTACTAAGTCTAAAATTAAAAGTTGTATACTAGCATCTGCATATATCATGGCGCAAATAATTAATATATTCTTACGAACCAAATTGTTTGCGGTCAATCGAGTGAAACGAAAACTGCTAAAGTTACTTAGGTTACCGCACAATTAGTTAACTAGATGAGCTGCAACCGCCACTGGTTTTCTGTCTCTCATTGGACACAGATCATATTTGTGGTGAACCAGACAACTTAACTACGGCGTTATAATATTGTTTTCGTAAATTTTAAATTTTATGTCTTCGAGTCACATTACCGTGAGTGTGATAATGCAGCCGTTATGCAGTGGTGGGTTGGCCTTCGCCACGGCAACGGACCCATTGTGACATGTTACAATGAACACTTAGAAACCAGATATCATCGTCTTTGTATACGTCTGGAATTGAATTTGATATTTTTTATGTCTATAAATGTTTTTACAATACCTTTACTATATTTTGAGAACATAAATTAATCCATTTATTCGTTTTCTATGTATTATTTTATTCAAAACAAAGCTGAAAACTGGTATGTTAATACTACTTTACATATGCTTGCTTTATATATGCTTCATGTGCATTTTAGATTTTGATTCATTCATTCTAAATGTTATTTATTTATTTACATATTTTTATAGCTTTACGCCGTACATAACAGGGTAGGCACAGGGATCCTAGGAACTTAGTATTAAGACACTTCGTTCTCATTAAAACACTTCCATTTCCCAATTTCTCTCGAATTTTGGAAGAATTGCGTGTTGAGTGGCGGAACATAACTCCGAGCTTTGCCTCGGTACCAGAACAAAATCTAAATATTAAATATTCCATTTCCTCGAGTGAGCATCGAACCCACAACCTGTCCAGTTTACCATCATGCATCATTTTTGATAAGTAATAAATTTCTTATTCAAAAACGTTGAATAGACTTTACGTTTCTGTCCAGCAAAATTGATCAATTAACCATGAAAGCTAACATGAGTGTAGGGATTTCCAATAGGGGAATCCGATCACAACACCGCACACTGGTAGAGCTGAAACAACTAAAGGGGCTCAATGTTCTGGCAAACCACTGAATGGTTCCATTGTTTTATATCGAATTTCAGTTTACAGCTTTATTTACCGCTATTTATAATCGAATGTAATTTTTACAAGAGATGAAGAGACACCAAAAAAATATGTAGGCAGCAATTTATCCAAGCCATAACGTATGTAATGCGAAGTAAGATAAGGTCGCACATAACCGCCTTCACCCTCCAAATCCCAAATTGCCCGGCATAATCTCGCAGCCTTTTGTCCAATAGAGTTATTATTTCGGGTCAGTGATTTGAGAAGCTTATCAAAATATGTTACATGAATCAGTATTTATAATCAGAAATATTTATCCTGTCTTTTGTTTTTAATTCTGTTAACACAGTATACAGAATATGTTTTTTTACCAATTTACATTAAAATGTCTGAAGGGAATTGGAATTAAATTTGGTTTATAAATAACTTATAGCTGGGATCAATACCAGTAACAGTTTACTTTTTAATTTGGTAAATAATCTCATTAATTTACTGTAACGGAATAATATATTACTTTATTATATAAAAAGATATCCTTTAGTTTTAGAAAAACAATTCGCAGTATTTTGTATATATTGTTTAAACAAGACAGTAGGTACTGCTAGAAAATGTTGGGGGATGTAAACGACGTAGTTTCTGTGGTTGCCATGGAAACTCCCTGTGCGTGGTGGCTCACTTTGTGTTCAATGACTACAAATTAGTTAAAAGCGTAATTTGTATACTTAATTCAAGTAACAAATATAAATATAGTTATGCTATTATCGAAATAGATACTTTTACATATAGAATATTATTTTTTTTATAGCTAGAAACATTTAGCGGGATATGCAGACCATATCGTGGAAATGGAAAAAAGTTAAATTTATATTATTACCCCTCTAATAGGGATTTAATTTACAACTGTTCTATTACAGACTATTCCTAACAGTGGCACGATGGTGTCAGATATTACTTACAAAATATAGATGTTTATTATTACTATAGTAGCTAGTAACTATTTTAGTTACTAGTAAATATAACTAGTAACTAAAATACTTACTAGTTATATTTATTCAGACAAATTAATCTCCCCCAAATACTCTACTAACAATTGCAGGATATTTCATTATTGCATAGAGCACTCGAGTTCGAGTGTGTGGTGTCAACTCCCTATTTTTAATTGCATTTTATTTATTCAGAATCTCAGTACACTAATACCACGCTACGAACCCCAACGGCTCTTTACTTTATCGTTGTAGTAATTTTTTTTCTTAAATCGTTGGTTTTTAATAGCTTTGCTCTGAGATTTCAAAGAGCGTTTATCTGGTTAAATTAACGTTATTTGATGAATACAGTTATAATAAGCTAATCACGAGCTGTAGTTTAAAAGTAGTAAACATGATAAAAAATAAACAATTTTTATTTTATACAGGAAATGGTACCCATTCCTGTTATCAAGGTCTTATATATGTTTTCTGACCCTAAATATATTATGGTAATTTATTACAAAGTTTTTCCCTCCCTCCTCAGGAATTTATGCCAAGAGCAAACTTTAACTTTCGCTGATGTCATACCTGTCGAGTAATAAAAACACCCCTCCTTGTCCTGTAATCGATACCAGAGGAGCATTACGTATTTATTGATACAAGGGTCTTTAATAATTGAACGAAATTGAAATCAGCCAGTTTTCGTAAATCGATACTTTCAAGTAAGCGTAAGTTCTAGTAAGTAAACATAAAACAACTAATTCATGTAATTATGAAAGTTGCGAATGAAACTTATATTACGTACGTTCAAATACTACGGTTATCTGTTATCAACGATATTTATGGCTTTCATTTATACTGTGAATCCTTTTTAAGTTAGCGTTAATTGCTGTTGCCTATCTACATCTGAATACACTGCTCTTATAAATAGCACAACAGCGCACTAATTAACTGCCATACTCAGAAAATTTGACGTGTACCCACTGAAGTCAGGGTAAGGTTCAACGACAAGGAGAAAAATATTGTACTGCTTAGTTTATTGTTAGTGGACAGAAAAATCTATTCTTTAGTCCGCCTTTCAGTGAAAGTCCCGTTAAAAACCGGTCAAAATATTAAAAATTGTTTATGTTTTAGTAGAACTACAGTTGAATTTCTTGATATTAGTATTATTAAATTACTTCTTTCTAATATCTAAGATTCTTAACTCTTATAAAATAAACAAATTACGCGATACGTTAGGGCTTACTGTAGGTGCAAAACTGCAACATTATGGTCTACATACTATACTACTTTGGCTGCGTCACTTACACGTAGCAATGAGTCAACGAATAATGAGATGAATGAATCAAGTCATTTGTTACGTTAAAAACGCAGTATTATTTTGCGGCTAATGAGTCAGAGGTTCTTTATTCTTGGCTATTTATAGGGAAACAGGCTGCTACTGCGGGTACTTGAATATAGTACCTAATTTGGTTCTCAGTGCAAAAATACGGTAACAGCAATTTAACGATAACGGCCCAAGTCGTGAGGGTGGGTCAATGAACGCGGTTCATTGTGATGAGTCACCGGTCACCATCGCATCTTCAATTCTCAATACATTCGCAATACTTTATTTGAAGAGTGAGGCGATGAGCGATGAAATAAAACATTTTTTTTTCTGGTCTCTTGCCGTTACTTGAGTTACGTATAGGCTGTGGTGTGTATGTCTGTACTCTGTCTCTTAAAACATTCTTGAGATATAAAATGACTTTGATAAAGACTTTAATTAAAGCATTCATACTTCGTACTATTATTAGTCAACAGCGTTGATAAAGGAACAATGCACGTATAAACTAAGTGGGTATGTGGTTAGTTACGAACGGCTGTTAAATAATACCTTAGGTAATTTTTTTTATACTCAGTTATTATTATATTATCCAAGTCCCATGTATTAACTAAGTGTCGATACTTTAATTTCAAGTGCGTAAATTATGAAAGGCACTAGCAGTTGGTCACCAAATACGTTCTTTGTTGTTGTTTTCTTCAAATTGTAATAGAAACCTATTAATTCTGAAAATATCAACTTTTAAATATTATTATACCGCAAAAAAGTGTCTAATAATGTTTTTGTATTATTTCTAATACTTGTCATATCGTGTCTAGAGTAGGTACCTCCAGTACCTATGTAATAAGAAATGGTTGACTGGTGAAGCATGCGCTAACGGGTGTTACTCTCTCAGTATATTCGTTATATGATATACCGAAATAATAATGTTTGTAATTACATACATATTTTTCTCAGGATTTCCTTACAGCTAGATTGCGTTTGTAGTATTTATTAGCATTATGCAATCATTATTTTCAATTGCTTTACATAACATGGTTAATTATATAGAATTATACTTGCAGACTTAAATTCATTTAATAATAATTTTACTTGCAATACGTATATAATTTTAATATTTTAAATTTACTGCACTTGAAGAGTCGACATTTTTATTACTGTAAACTTTTTGAACTGCACGTAAAGTTGCGAGCGCGATGTTTGTGCTCATCTGCAGAAAGTAAAGTACACTTTGGCCAAGTCAGTGCACGCGTGCGACCCTTGCGGTGGCGACTGGCGTGCAAGTCAAGAGCTTGTTACACTCAACACGTCTACAGTGAAGATGTCGTTTCGCGAGCGAGCTATTTACCTGTATTTGCAGCCAGCCAGCCACCTTCGCATCTCTTTGTGCGAAACTAAAAATT